>ML437270.1:644-147080 GCA_005239525.1 Nicotiana knightiana
CTGTGGGTTGTGCCCAGTCATATAAGGGAGCCTCTGCCCCTATTTGAGCGACTGGGTATACCACATCATCCCCATTATTATTCCGGTTGTGTGGATCTTCCATGTCTGTTTCAATTTGTTCAATTTGTGGTTGATGTTTGCTTTTTCTGTTGGTCCGGTTTAGGGCCTTGAAAACTTTCTCGGGGTCTGATAAGGCTTAGACTACTTCACCAGTCCTCGATGAGTTTCTAGGCATACACCTGCAACACGTTAGCAAACGTTAAACTTTCAATGTAAAATGAAAATTTAAAGAAAATTGACTATATTTCAGAATTTTGTATTTATTCCAACTCAATTGATAATACCGTTAAGTCCCCGTCAATGGCGCCAAAATTTGATCACACTCAACTATGTCTTATAAAAGACTAAGCGGGCGTTGCAAATATAATCCGGGGTATTATGCCCAGAGTCGATCCCACAGCGAATTTACGTATCAATCAAGTCTTTAGAATACGCAACTTTTACTCAATCAATTCTCTCAAGACTTTTTAATATAAATTGGTGATGTTTTACTAATTCTACTGACAATAATAATAACTAACAATTACTAACAATGTGTTGTAAACAATTATGATAAAGGTCTAAGGTTATGGTTTCCCCCGTCGGTGAACTTCCTTCTCGGATACTTCTTATAGTTTGATTAGTTGTCTCTATCAATCATGAACACTCTATCTACCATAAATCTCTCTCAAGTAATTATGATAATTTACTAGACGCACTCTCTCAAGTTACGCTAGCTAGATTGCATTACAGTTCACTTTAGATTGCACCCGAGGTATCGTTATCTCTAATCCAACCTCTAAACCCTCGGTTATGACTTTCGTCTATACTCCGGGAGTGATGTTGTTCAAACAACTACCTAAATATGCACTCTCTCTCAAGTAGATACATAATAAATAGGAACAGCTAATTGAGGGCCCTTTCAATCAACTACAACAAGAACGTAGTTGAACAAATAGAGATTAATCAACCAATCAAAACTATATTAATAACACAATAAGTTTATCCTCCAACGAGTTCCACGAAAACCCTAGATTAAGAAAATTAGCTACTAATATTCATAAGAATCAATTCTAAAATAACTTGCATGATTGAACTACAAAATAATAAATAAGAGCTATAAAAATCAATGTTTGCTTCACTGAGTAGTAATCCACAGGTTTTTCTTCNTCTGGCGCCTGGATAACGCCAGGCTAGGGCAAGCGTTTGGGCTCTATCGCCTGGCTAACGCCAGGCAGGGTTAGGTGTTTGGGCTTTGGCGCCTGGCTAACGCTTGGCAGGGTCAGCGTTTGGGCTCAAACGCCCGGCTATAGCCCGGTGCACTCCTCTTCGCCTCTTGAGCGTATTTTCGATGTATTTGCATCCATTTAGCTCGGCTTCCATCTCCAATTCACCTACACATGAAATAGACTCCATTATGCACATAAAAAGTGTATTTTATCATTAACGCATATAAAATGTAGGGCATATAACATATTAAACCATGAATTCTAGCCACGCATCACGCTCACTGGGGATTTGTACAAACTCGGGAGGGGATCCTTCAGTCCAAGCTCTAAATCAAGCCAAATCATAGCATCAAATCACTCAGGCCCTCGGCCTATATCAGAACATGTTGCGGCGTGCAGCCCAATCCCATATCATATCCTCATAAATCAGGCCCTCCGCACTCAGTCATAAACCTCACAAGCCACACGGGCATTTCAGTAAAATCAGGGGACTCAGCCCAAAACAACTTTCATGTACTTCAAAATAGAGTAATGAAACTGAATTAAACAGTAAACAGGTAAAAATCATGACTGAGGATAGATTTCAAATCAAAACAGTGTTAGGATAGTAATAAAATATCCCTGAGGGTCCAAACAATACTGGCACAAGGCCCCAAATATGGCATTCAGCCCAGGTTATAAGAATTCTTTCTATAACACATAGCTAGTGTACAACTTTAATCAAAATATGCAACTCTACAGTTGCTACAGGACGGACCAAGTCACAATCCCCCAACGGTGCGTGCCCACACGCCCGTCACCTAGCATGTGCGTCATCTCAATATAGCTAACTAGTACGAAAAATTCAGGGTTTCATACCCTCAGGACTAGATTTACAATCGTTACTTACCTCAAACCAGACACAACTCTAGCCCACGATTCTCTCGCCACTTGATTCGACCTCCAAATGCTCCGAATCTATCCAAAATCAGTATATTATCATCAATACATGCTAAGGGAATGAATCCCACGTGAAAATTATCAATTTTGATCAGAAATCCTGAAATTGGCCAATCCCGGCCCCCGGGCCCATGTCTCAAAATCCAATAAAAGTTACAAAACTAAGGAACCCATTCACTCACGAGTCCAACCATACCAAATTTATCAAAATCCGACTTCGAATCAACTCCCAAAAATCCACTTTATGAAGTTTCTATAATTTTCCCCCAATTTTCACCCCAATTCACTAATCAAATGATGAATTCAATGGTATATTCATGTATTTTAGCCAAATCCGAGTTAGAATCACTTACCCCGATGAATTTATTGAAAACCCATTGAAAAATCGCCAAAACCCGAGCTCTCTAGGTCAAAATATAAAATAAAACCCTGAATCGCGTATTTATAGTGCACCTCTCGGATCCTCATTTCGCTGATCGCTAAAATCTATCGCCGTCGCGCTCGCCGCTCCGCGGTCCGTGGAATTCCCATCACGGTCCCGAAATTCTCTAGCGCCTACGGTCGCGACAAAATTTCCGTTGTCCGCGCCATCCCCCCTCCACTGACTGCGAAACTTTACCGCCCCAGCCGAATCCTTCAGAAACCCCAACACCAACAACTACTCCAACAGCTAAACACACTTGCTAACCATCCGAAACACACCCGAGGCCCTCGGGACCTCAACCAACCACACCAACACATCCCATAACATCATTCAAACCTAGCCAAAACTTCGAATCACTTCAAATAACACCAAAACTTCAAATCAATCTCGGATTCAAGCCTAAGAACTCAAAACTCCTAAATTCCACAAATGATGCCGAAACTAATCAAACATTGTCTGAATATCCTCAAATTTTGCATACAAGTCAAATATGACACCACGAATCTATTCCAACTTGCGAAATTACATTCTGACCCCGATATCTAATTTTTCACTACCGACCGAAAATCATCAAATTCCCAACTTCGCCAATTTAAGCCTAATTCTACCATGGACTCGCAAATTACATTCCGAACCCGATACCATGAAATACAGCTGAACAACACCTAAAGAAACAGAAATGGGAGAAATGGTCTATAATCTCGGAATGATCAGTCGGGTCGTTACACGAAGATGCAAGTTATAGTCAATTGAATTCTACAATCGCAGAGCATCTAATGATTAATACATTAGAAAAATCGTCGAAACCAAATGTATTATCAACGAACATTGTCCTCCAAATTCGGAACGATATGGGAGTTCAAGTATACATGGAGATGAAAAAGGAAAATAAAAGCTTAGGAATGTATCCGTTATGTATAACAGTGCGTGATTTCGATTTGGAATGCTCTAATTCGAACAAAATTGCAGGTTTGATCTGTTATATCAGTGGTGATCTTTGTTTATATGTCATGCATTCTACAATTTTCTACGATATTGCTACAAAAAAACTACATAACATGTGTAGTTAAGTTTTTATGAATATATAAGTATTGAATTTCATGTGTTCTACAATTTTACTACAATATATGTCATAACTGTATTTAGCTTTAATTGATTGCAGGTTCATCTGGAACACTAAAGTTGATTGATATGCCAACATCTCCGGCGATAGTGGAATATAAAAGTATCATCATAACAGAAAATACGCCAAGTGTTTGAAGTAGTCCAAGTATACAAAGATAAGCAAACAATTGCCAGTGCAATGAAGCACTATTATGTCATGAACAAGTTCCAATTTAGGGTGAAAAGATCTAGTGCTAGAAGGTAGGAACAGTCCAATGGTCAAAAATCATGTCTTTGTTTAATTTGTAGTTTATTTGTATTTTTTGTTCCATAGTTTGTAATATCATTGTATACAAATTGTAGATAATTTGTAGTTTTTTGTATATAAATTGTTAAATATAAGATTTTTATGCTTAAACGGCCTATTATTTGTGTATCTACATTTTTTATACCATCGTTTAAATTGTTTTTATTTTGTAGCTACTGCCTGGTATGTGTTGGGGATAATTGTACATGGCACTTCAAGTCCACCAGCATAAATGATTCAGCAATGTTCAAGGTTCAAAAATTTAATAGCTTGCACACATGTTCTTTGATGGACAATACATACATACAACGGAAACCTAATTCTATGGTTGTTGGTAGCATGGTTATACCAAAATATACGGATCCTAAGACAATTTACACACCAAAAGACATACAAACTAATATGTTGTCTGAACACAACGTGAACTTAACATACATGCAAGCTTGGAGAGCAAAGGAAAAGGCTTGGGAATTTTTGAGAGGTCATCCTGCTGACTCCTACAGTCGATTGCCTAGTTATTTGTATATTATGGATAAGACTTATTCGGGGTCGGTAGAAGACCGACGATGACTGTTTCTTGTATGCATTTGTTGCTATTAGTACGTCAATCAAGGGTTGGGAATATTGTTGGCCAATTGTAGTAGTTGATGGGACCTTCTTGAAGTTAGCATACAGGAGAATAATGCTAACAGCTAGCACAATAGATGCAACAGGTATTGTATATTTATTGTAGATATATTGTTGTAAATTTGTTGTTTGTATATAAATTTTTCCTCTACCTTTATGATGGAAATTGAATTCCTTTTTGCCACATATGATATGTAGCATATTACCACTGGCATATGCTGTTGTTGATTAAGAAAATGACGTATCATGAAAGTGGTTTTTGAGCAATTCAAACATGCATATGGTGAAAAACCAAATATGTGTGTTGTTTCGGATCGGAAGGAGGGTACAACATCTATTGTTTAAACCGGCATGCCACATTATTCTTGCATGTGGCATATTTGGATAACTATAAGGTCAAAGTTCAAGAAGGGTCATCTAAAGTTAAGAGAATTGTACTTTGTCAAGGCACGATCATACATGCTTGATGAATTTAATGAAAGAATGTCAAAGATTGAAAAGATCGACAGGGGTGTTAAAGAATAATTCGATATTGGATATCACAGATGGTCTCGAGTACATGCTACGATGAACAGAACTTGGACTATGACATCAAACATTGCAGAGTCATTGAATGCGGTAACAAGAGATGAAAGAAAGTTGTCGATAGTAGAACTATTAGAGTACATGAGGTCTCTTCTTGAACGTTGGTGTCACGATCCAAATCTTCCTCCGTTGGGTATCGTGATGGCACCTAGTCTTAAGGACTAGGTAAGCCTAATATTCATGGAATAATCAACAATAATAAATAAAATCTACTATTTTTCTAAAATAAGTGATTCTTTACACATTGTATATTCCCAAAACCCGGAAGTACAAGTCATAAGCTTTAAAGAAATTACACTAAACTACTAAATACCACTGTTCAGAAATAAGTACAACAGTGCAAACAGAAGTATAAGATGGTGACGCCGAAACCGCGAACGTTGAAGCGGTTTTACCTTGAGTATCCAAAACGGCAACTGCGCTACTGACAATCAATTGGCCGGCTATGCAAAAACCTGGAATCTGCACAAAAATGTGCAGAAGAGTAGTATGAGCACACCACAGCGGTGCCTAGTAAGTATCAAGACTAACCTCGGTGAAGTAGTGACGAGGACTAGTCAAGACACCCACTGGTCTAATAAAAATTGTACAAGTATCAATATAGGAATCAGGGAAATAATGATATACACATAAAGGCTACACAATATAGCCAACAAGACAGTGAATTCGATAAAGAAGAAAAAAACAATAAGTATCAGCGGAAACCATGAAGTAACACAAAGACTGAATAGAACACCAACAAATCCGGCATGTAAATATACAACACGTACATGTAATGAATCAACAACTTCAACCACTCCTACATCAAATTCATAGTCATCTCCACGAGGTTCCGAAACTTGGACAAATCACCATTTACGGGTCCCAATATTCGAACCCTAACACTTGACACATTGCGCCCTCATTCGAGTACTAACTGCACGGACGACTCACGTGCCAATTGGGTCATTTCCACCCATATGGTAAGCACAAGAGTATCTATACTTGACAACAACAAGGAGTCCTAAATCCATTACTAGTACTTAATTATGTGCATGCTTGTGTAGGTGTCCTAACATGATTTCAACAACCAATAAACATAAGGGAAGGAAAAGGGGCAACACGCACATTTTCATCTCACAAATTTCCACGCGAATAAACTCACATAGTAAGAGTTCCAGTACACAATATCAACAACAAGGAATGCCCCCAGGCCAACACAAGTATCACAAACAATCCCTGACATAGCCCACCTTGTCTCGCCACGTGTGCAATAGTAAAGTATATGCCCGCCTTGTTTCGCCACACGTGCATAAACATGTTCCCACCTTGTCACGCCACATGCGCAACCCTCAATCTCATATCCTGCCTTATCACGCCGCATGTGCAATATCAATAGTAAACACGGCACGGCAGAAACTTCGTGCAAATCCCTATATCAACAACCGCACGGCAGAAACCTCGTGCATCACCACAACAAGTACAACAACAACAATGGCAACAGTTCAAAATACAATTAATACATCAACTCAAGAACCTTCGACCCAAGGTAGGCAAAACTAGTTCACGAGAAATAAACATAATAAGGAGAGCTGGGCATATTACAAATCACTCAACAAGGAAGGAAAATAGCATGTAACAGCCGCACCTAATTACACGGGTGAACAACAAGAAATCAACACAAATCCGATAACTCCATATAAGGGCAAGTCACGAAGGTATAGAATATCTAAACTTCTTTTAAGGTTGAGCAGTTACGAGAACATTCAACAATTTCCACTTAAGGACAAGCAACAGAGAATAATCATAACTTCATTTAAGACCAAAACAATTATAGGTTGAGATGAAGATAATTGCAAATTGAGATACGCAGTTAAGAAGATATAGCATGACAGTAAAGGAAATAAAATCTTCAAATAAGTCAATTAGGAGTCAAATAGGCAGTAGGAGTAAATCCGAAAGTAAGAACTTTCACATTTAAGAAAATAAAGATGACACTAGAAATTAGGAAATTCAATCATGCTAAGGACAATTCATACTCTACGAATATAAGGACCTAAGATTCCTAAAGGGTCAACTTTCCACAAACAATTCTGAGCATGCACTCGTCACCTCGCGTACACGGACAACAATCAACATAGAAGACTCAAATCCTAAGGGGAAATTCTCCCACACAAGGTTAGGCAAGATATTTACCTCAACCGCTCAAATCAAACTTGAAATCACGTTCTTGCCATGGGTATCCGACTCCCAATGGCCCAAATCTAATTAAATCAATAGCATCGTGTAAATTCGAAGCTAAGACGCAAAATTAGGAAAATTGCCCAAAAGTACCCCGGGCCCACATCTCGAAATCGGGTAAAAATTTACAATTATGAACACCCGCTCAATTATGAGAACACTCGAACAAAAATCATCAAAAACTGACGTCAAAATCACACTCAAATCTTGGATTTTCAATTGGGAAACTTTTTCTCCTATTTCCAAACTTTTACTCTCAATTTCCTTGATAGAATGAGGAAAACCACAATAGATTAATGAAACAAAACCAAATTCGAGTAAGAAATCGTTACCCACAAGATTTCTCTGAAAATCCGCCAAAGAATCGCCTTCTCCCGAGCTCAAAATAAAAAATGCAGTGAAAATGAACAACCCTCGATTCTTCCCCCTTTTCTGCCTAGCAAACCTCGCACCTGCGGACATTTTCTCGCACCCGCAGTCCAACCAGTCGCACCTGCGGAAATCACTAAATCCCACATCTTCGCACCTGCGCTTAAGGTCACGCACCTGCGGGCTCGCACGTGCCGCCAGAACCTCGCACCTGCACCTCAGGCCTGGCTCCCCAAATTCCGCATCTGCGGGCTTCCCTTCCGCGCCTGCGACCTCGCACCTGCGGCTACCCATCCGCAGGTGCGGGAAAGACACCAGAACTCCAAAAACCAGCAAGTTAGCACTCTAAACTCCTAAAACAAATTCGTTAACCACCCGAAACACAACCGAGGCCCCCGGAACCTCGACCAAACATACCAACCAATCCTATAACTCCATACGAACTTAGTCGAGCCTTCAAACCACATCACATAATATCAAAATCGCCAATTATGCGTGGATTCAAGCCTAAGAACTTATGAAATTTTCAAAATCCACAACCGATGCCGAAACACATCAAAACTAGTCCGAATGACCTGAAATTTGACACACATATCACAAATGACACTACGGACCTACAATCACTTTCGGAATCCCATTCCGAGCCCGATATCAAATTTTCACCTATTGGCCGAAATTGCCAAAATTTTAACTTTCGCCGAATTACCTCAAATTACTCTACGGACCTCCAAAACCAATTCTGGACGCGCGCCTAAGCCCAAAATCATCATACGAAGATGTTGGCATCACCCAAAACTCATTCCGAGGCCATTTACTCAAAAATCAAACCTCCGATCAACTTCCATCACTTAAGCTTCAAAAATAGAAATTTTCATTCCAATTTGACTCCGGATTATCCGGTAACTGAATCCAACCAAGCACGCAGGTCGATATACACAAAGTGAAGTTGTTCAAGACCTTATTCCACTAAACGGAGCTTAATTTCTTAAAATGACCGGTCGAGTCGTTATAGTTAGACTAATGAAAATTTATTCAAAGCAAGGGTACATTCACATACCTTGGGAAAAAATGTAACAAAGAGTTGGAGGACAACAGAACATTGTCGCAGAAGCAGAGAGTAAGCTATATCCAATAATATCTGATCAATTATTGCATCAAACTAAATACATACCGATTGAGGTGATTTTTGCGGTGTTCTTCTCGTATTTTCATGGGGGTCAGTATCTAAGTATAATTTTCGTATTTTAATATGGTTACAGAAGTTCTTTTTTTGAATTAATCCATATTTTGATTGGACAATTGGGGGGTTTTATCCAAAACTTTTCTAAAGAGAATAATTAGGTCTGAATATTGATTTGGTATCGGAATTTGATGAAATTAGTATGGTTGGACTCGTAATTGAATGGGTGTTCAGATTTTGTAAATTTTTTCGAGTTACAAGGTGCGGGCCCGGGGTCGACTTTTAGGTCGATTTCAAGATTTTTATAAAGATTGAGACTTTATGATCCGGAATAGTTCCTTATGAGTTTTATTTGTGTTTTGATGTTATTTTGATTAGATTTGAGCCGTCCGGAGGTCTTTTCTCCCGAGGAGTTAATTTTAGAGTACCAGGTTGTCTTCTTTGAGGTAAGTATCTTGCCTAACCTTGTGTGGGGGAATTACCCCTTAGGATTTGAGTCTTCTATGTTGATTGTAGTTCGTGTACGCGAGGTGACGAGTGTGTGCTCGGACTTATTTGTAGAAGGTTGGCCTTTTAGGGTTCTTAGGTCCTTATATTCCCTGTGAATGAAGTTGTATTTGTTAAGATTGAGTTCCTGACAACTAGTTTCATCTCTACCTGCTTAAATTAGAATTACTTGCATTAAGATTCGCTCTATTGCCTATTTGACTCCTAATTGACTTAACTGAAGGTTTTACCTCTTCTACCGTTATGCTATACTTTTCATAAACTGCCTATCTAATTGAAATTAGTATTATATTATCCTATAATTGTTTAGACTTGATTGGACTTACGAGTATCTTTTACTGCTTACCCTCATTTGAATTATTGAATATCTCTCATAATTTCTCAACCTCATAATGAGTTTAGATAGCTTATATCTTAGTTGACCTGCTCTTACTTGGAATTATTTGACATTTGTTGGTTCTTATTGTTGGCTTGAATATTGTGGATTCGTGCTACGTCTTGTTTTTCCCTGGTTAAGCTGTTCTCTTTACACTTAACATTCTTTACCGTGATTACTCCTTGTGAACTATGTTCAACTGTTTCTTTGTAAATTGAAGTTCCTGTATTGATTTATTTGCCATACTTTGTATTGTTGCCATGGTTGCTTTGTACTTGATGTGATGATGTACGAGTTTTTCTGTCGTGCTACAATTGTTTTCTTTGTTTGTTGTACTGCATATTTAAATTGAGACTACACACGCATTCCGGGAGATTCCCCTGTACTGCATATTAAATTGGGACTACGAACGTATTTTGGAGATCCCCCTGTACTGCATATTTAAATTGGGACTACAGACGTATTCCGGGAGACCCCCCTGTACTGCATATTAATTTTGGGATTACAGACGTATTCTGGGAGATCCCCAGCACTGCATATTTATTTTGGGACTACGGACGTATTCCGAGAGATCCCCAGCACTGCATATTTATTTTGGGACTACGGACGTATTCTGGGAGATCCCCCAGCACTGCATATTTATTTTGGGACTACAGACGTATTACGGGAGATCCCTGTCAAGACCCCAAATCCTAACCGATCGTGATGACGCCTATCATGGAGCTAGGCTAGCCAACCATTTCAGACTATCAATATAAGTATCAATTTTCCAAAAATTTTAGCAGATTTTAAAATAGCAGAATGAGATGAAACAAATACACACTTCCCCAAAACCTAGATTCAACTGTCATGATCATCTAAGACTGAAAATATAATGTAAAACATAGTGACTTGCTACAACAAAAGTCTGGGGTACAAGAGACAAAAAGAATCTATGATCTGAGAGAAGGAAAGGAGGTGAGCTAGGGACGCTGAGCAACTACCTCAATCCTCGAATAACTCCAAGCTCGTCCAGAAATCAACTAGTGAGATGGTCCGGTACCTGGATCTGCACACAGAGGTGCAGGGATTAATGGGAGTACGCCAACTCAGTAAGTAATCAATGTAACTAAAAACTTGAGTGTAGTGACGAGCATTTAAATCATGTAAATCCATATAATGAATAACAGTAGAAATGAATAAATCAAGGCAGGAATTCTAAAATTCCGAATATTTCATAAAACTCCAATTTCCATTTAAAAATCTTGTATAAAAACATTTATCCAACATTTGTTATCAAAGGCTTAGTGTAAAGAAGAGTGTAAACAGCATTTTCATAAAATATAAGCCCCTCGAGCACAATATCACTCACAATAAAGCCTCTCGGGCAAGCCTCTCAGTCACTCGTGACTCCACTATCAGTATCTCATGCTCTCACTTAACACTCATACTCAGCAAGTACCATGAACACGCACAAGTGTTGCGGCGAGCAGCTCGCTCCACATATATATATATATACTGTTGCGGCGTGCAGCCCGATATAACATACATATATTGTTGCGGCGTGCAGCCCGATCCATATAATAGTCGACTGCACTCACTAGGGGTGTACAGACTCCTGGAGGGGATCCTTCAGCCCAACCGCTATATCTGTTGCGGCGTGCAGCCCAATCCAATATATTGTTGTGGCGCGCAGCCCGATCCATATATAAAATATATTGTTGTGGCGTGCAGCCCGATCCATATATATATATATATATATATATATATATATATATATATATATATATATATATATAAAATCTCTATTGTTGCAGTGTGCAGCCCGACCCAACATATATATTGCTGCGGCGTGTAGCCCGTCCCATAACTATCCTCACATACTCGAATCTCGGCCTAACTCATTCACCTTCACAAGCCACTTGGGCAATTCATCTCGACTCACGGGACTCAGTCCAAAATACTCTTCAGAGTTTTCAAAGTAGTGTGATAACAGTGAAAATAACAACAAGTAGGAAACATGACTGAGTTCACAATTGTTCTAACATGATAGGGGTAGAATAGTGTAAAAATACCCCTGAGGGTCTAAGCAGGACGACACAAGGCCCCAAACATGGCTCACAACCCATAAACTAGTATAAACTTCTGAAACACAGGATATCATAAGGTTTCAAATCGAATACCCGGCTTAATAGTCGCTACGGGATGAATTAAGTCACAATTCCTTTCGGTGCACGCCCCCACGCTCGTCACCTAGCATGTGCGTCACCTCATGTATTAACACAATATCAAATAACGGGGTGTCATACCCTCAGGTTTAGAGTTACAATCGTTACTTACCTCAAAAGCTACTCTGCGATGCGCTTGCCCCTCGAATTGGCTCCCAAATGCTCCGAATCTAATCAAAATCATATTAACATCATCAATACACGCTAACGGAGCAAAACCCAATCGAACGATATAAATTTTAACACAATTCTCGAAATTCGGCGAAAACTGAGCCCCGGGCTCACATCTCGGAATTCAATAAAATTTACATCACTAGAATCCTCATCCTCCCACGAATCTATATATACCAAAAACTCCACAATCGGACCATAATTGCCCACTCAAATCCACCAAAAGAATTTCCAAATTTCCTCCCCATCTTTCCCAACCTTTTTCCAATATAATTCTTCAAATTACAAGACTAATCCGTACAAAATAGCATAGAAACGAGTTTTATAATCCAGGAACTTACCTCCACTGAAGACCTTCGAATCCCCCCTTCAATTTGCTCTCAACCCAGCTCAATCCGCATGCAAAAATGGAGGAAATGCCAAAATATTTGCGGAGGCACTTTTTATACTATTCGGCCCAGTTAATCCGCACCTGTGGACAATTCCTCGCACCTGCGGACCCGCACATGCGGTCCCAGATGCGCACCTGCGAAATCCCACTAGCAGCCCAATTCTCGCACTTGCAATCCCTTTTCCGCACCTGCAGCTTCGCAGGTGCGTCCAATGCTTCGCACCTACGGATTCCTCCTGCCTGGACTATCTTCGCACCTGTACAGGGTCCTTCGCATCTGCGGTTCCCCTTCCATAGGTGCGGCCACACCAGTAGATTCACACCAGCAGCTATATGCTGTAAATTCCTAAGTCTGAACCCCCGCTAACCATCCGAAATTAATCCCGAGCCCCTCGGGGCCCCAACCAAACATACCAACACACCCCATAGAATCATTCAAACTTAGTCGAGCCTTCGAAACACCAAAAATAACACAAAAACACCAAAATTACATCAAATTCAAACCTATGAACTTTAACACTTCTAAATTTCGCCAATGATGCCGAAACCAACCAAAACACATCCGATTGACCTGAAATTTTGCACACATCCAAAATGACATTAAGAACCCGTTCCATCTTCCGGAATTTCATTCCAACTTCGATATCCTATTTTCCACTGCCGACCGAAAATCGCCAAAAACTAACTTTTGCCAATTCTAGCCTAATTCTACACCGGACATCAAAATTTCATTTCGAACACACTCCTAAGTCCCAATCACCTAGCTAAGCTATCTGAGCCATAAAATCCGCATTCTGAGGTCGTTTACCAATAAGTCAACTCTTAGTTTGACTTTTTAACTATTAGGCTACTTCAAGAGGCTAAGTGCCTCTGTTCTCACCACGACCACTCCGAACCCAAACCATCCGACCCAACACAACATAAAAGTGCTAAGAAATATATGATAAAGCAGAAATAGGGGAAACGGGGCTAATCTCACGAAATGATCGGTCGGGCTATTACAATCCCCCAGCACTGCATATTTGTTTTGGGACTACGGACATATTCCGGGAGATCCCCTATATTGTATGATAAATTTGGAACTACGAGACGGGATCCTGGTACAATTTAATAAAGAAACTATGTTTGAAAGATATTTCTTTGGAAACGTATATTTGAAAAGCATTTATCTTGAATAAAACTATGTTCGAAGTACATTTCTTTGGAAAAATATATTTGAAAAGCGTTTATGTTGAAGAAAACTATGTTTGAAGTACATTTCTTTGGAAAAGTATATTTGAAAAGCATTTATCTTGAATAAAACAATGTTGGAAGTACATTTCTTTGAAAAGGTATATTTGAAAAGCATTTATCTTGAAGAAAACCATGTTTGAGAGACATTTCTTGGAGAAAGTATATTTCAAAAGAATTTTTCATTTAAAAGGATTATACCTTAAATCTTTCAATATAAAAAATTTCGGGTGAAAGTTTACACTCGAAGATTTTAACCAATTTATTGGGATTGTTGGTTAAGGCCTAATGTTGAGACAATTGCAGTGTTGAGTTACTACTTGCCCTTATTGTGTCGTTATTTCCGGACTTGGGTTGTGTTCACGTCCATCCTTCGGTGTATTATTTCGATGATCCGTTGGTGTTTACTATTTTCCATTCCTTATTGTAGTCGTGCTATTGTTAGCCATATTGTGTAGATAATAGATAGAGGTTATGTTTCCGTTATTTTCTGTACTTATGCTTGTTTAGTTTATTAGACTAGTGGGTGCCTTCACTAGTCTTCATCACTACTTCACTGAGGTTAGTCTTGATACTTACTGGGCGCCGTTATGGTGTGCTCATACTACACTTCTGCACATTTTATGCAAATCCAGGTATTGATCGTTAGTAGCTATGCGGGTTCTTGCTGAGGAGACTCAAGGTAAACCTGTCATCGCATTCGCAGGCATCAAAGTCACTTTCCTATTCTGTATTTACACTATTTTTACTTACTTCCAAACAGTTGTATTTAGAAGTTGTAGTAAACTCTATAGAGCTTATGACTTATACTACCGGGTTTTGGGAATATGCTCATTGTATAAAGAAATTCTTTTTCAGAAAATATTAGATTTTATTTATTATTGTTGCTATTTCATGAATGTTAGGCTTACCTAGTCCTTAAGACTAGGTTAAATCACGATACCCAACGGAGGGGAAATTTTGGTCGTGACAAGTTGGTATCAGAGCTCTAGGTTCATAGGTGCTACGAGTCATAAGCAAGTTAAGTAGAATCTTGCGGATCGCTATGGAGACGTTTGTACTTATCTTCGAGAGGCTTCCGAACTATTAGGACAATTCTATTTCCTTCATTCCTATCGTGCGAGTTCATTGATCTTGAAGTTTGAAATTTATCATTCCATTCCCTCACAGATGGTGAGGACACGAGTCGTGGTTCCTGATGATATTACCTCGAGATAGATGTCGTTAGGGGCAGAGGCAGAGGTCGACGAGGACCATGTGTCGCATCTAGGACACCTACCAGAGTAGCCGTTGAGGAGCCGCCAGCAGTTCCAGTTGGGGGGCAGGCACCGGAGGCGCCTGTTGTTACACCGGGACTTCAGAAGACTTTAGCACAGTTCCTGAGCATGTTTGGAACATTGGCTCAAGCGGGGTTATTTCAGGTTGCACCAGTTACTTCACCAACCGGGGAAGGAGCCCAGAATTCCATCCACACTCCAGAGCAGTGAGTTCACGTTGGTCAGGTTCTAGGTGTCATGGTGACACGTCATGTGGTTCCAGTTCAGCTCATGGTCAGAGCAGCAGCATCTGAGGGAGAGAAGCTTAGATTTGCAAGGTTCAAGAGATATAACCCTCCTACATTCAGCGGTTCAGCTTCAGAGAGTCACAAGGTTTTCTGGAGGGATGCCATAGCATCCTCCGCACTTTGGATATTGTTGAGACGGGTAGGGTTTCTTTTACTACGTTCCAGCTTCAGGGAGTGGTTTATCAGTGGAGCGGGCATGTGAGTTGGGTAGCCCGGCCGAGTCAGCTTCACTTACATGGAGTCAGTTTTAAGAAATGTTCTTGAGAGAGTTTGTACCCCAGCCCCTTCGGGGTACATGGCGTGCGGAGTTTGAGCAGTTGCGTCAGGGAACTATGTCAGTATTAGAGTATGCTATCAGATTCAATGATTTGGCCAGACATGCACCTGCCTTGGTTGTTATAGTTAGAGGGCGAGTCTGTAAGATTCATTGAGGGACTCATGCATGATATTCGGTTCGGCATGGCTCGAGAGTTGGAGTCATATGTTTCATTTCAGCAGGTGGTAGGGATCGCTCGCCGATTAGAGGTTATGTGGGACTGGGAGAGAGAGGACATACGAGATCAGGAGAGAGATTACAGGGTGGCGAGAAGGCCTCGTAGACTGGAGAGATCTGTTGGTCCTCATTTTGGAGGTGGGGGTGCATCACGATAGAGGTTTTATGGATCAGCCAGTTCAGTTTGCACCTCCGGCTTCGCGTAGTGTTTCAGTTACTCATGGGTCTCAGAGTGATCGTACTGCCCAGTTTCCATATCCACATCAGCAAAGAGGTTGCTTTGAGTGTGGAGATATCAGCCACATGATGAGAGATCATCCAAGGTTCCAGGAAGATGTGTTACAGCAGCATATTCAGGCGAGTAGGGGGCGCCCAAGAGGGGGAGGCCCGACCCGTTGATGTGTTTCATATAGTAGGTTGGAGGTCATTGCGCCAAATGTTATCATGCAGGTATGTTTGATATGTTTCAGAGGGGCATCATTCGTATTACATTATGGTTCTATTAGTCGGGACGAGTTCCCTTATTTGTTGCTACATTCATTCATGAGTTTCATGACTTACACTTTATTTTTATGTTTGCTCCTATTGAGAGATTCTATGAGTGGTAGCCCGTTTCTATCATTTGTTTCTATTCATTATTGAGAATTTTGAGACTAGTAGTAAATTCTTATTGTCCAGTACGGTAGGCTTGATGTGATTCATGAGTATTTTAATTACGAGTTGTGATTTTTATTTATGCTCCACCAGTGTGGGAGCCAGCACGTGTTGTAATTTTGTTTAAGGAATTGATCTAGTGAAAAGTTCCAGTTAGTTTGATGTATATCCTAATTGTGATTCAAAGTTGAGGGTGGGACCCTCGTGATTTCATGTGATTTGTTGTGCTCGAACCGGGCTGTGTACCGCGATAGAATTTGTATCAGGATGGGATCCTTGTGATTTGTTCATGTGCTTTAATTCTTTCCTTGTTATATTATTTTATAGGTTAGAATTGATAGAGAGTTGTGCATGTCGGGCTTGTTTGATAGTTTCCATACGTGTTTCTCTTTCATATTCAGTCATTTTCGTTCTGTGCTCCTTGAGTTTTAGCTTGCGGGGTGTGTGCCCGGTGGTGTTAGTTGTGGCTTGACGATTCGGGTGTCAAAGTATGAGTTCTTCATGTTTCTTGCATTATTATCAGTGTGATGGAGGTTTGAAATAGAGTTCTATTGGATATGAGGCTAATTGTCGGTGCTGGATTGATTTCGGGCAGCTATTGTGATCAGAAGTGTTATTAAGGGCCTATGTGTGGTGTGTTATGTTGTGTGGTCATACCTTCTGGGTGTAGGCATGAGTTGGTGTAGATGGTTGAGACTGATACCGGATATGGATTTAGAATCGGGTCTTTTAGAAATGAAGAGAAGGTGAGAATTTAGGATCTAAGGCTTATCGGTGTTGGTAGAAAGGCTAAATCGCAGTTGATATAGTGTCGTCAGACTCATGAAGATTGGGGTGACGTGGGATCACCCGCGGGTGTATTTTTGAAGTGTGCATTCAGTGATTTGAAGACTTCGAGGCGAATTTTGGCACGTTTGAGGACGAACATTTGTTTAAGAGGGGAAGAATGTAACGACCCGGCTGGTCGTTTTGAGAATTTAAGCTCCATTTGGTGGCATAAGGTATTGAAAAGCTTCACATTGTGTATATAGACCTACGTGTATGGTTGGATTCAGTTACCGGATAATTCGGAGTCGAATTGGAAGAAGGATTTTTGTTTTGGAAGCTTAAGCGGTGAAATTTGATCGGAATTTGACTTTTTATGTAAACGGCTCCGGAATAAGATTTGGATAATGTCAACAGCTTCGTATGGTGATTTTGAGCTTAGGCATGCGTCCGAATTTGGATTCAGGGGTCCAGAGAGTAATTTGAGGTAATCCAGCGAAAGTTGGAAAATTTGATGTTTGGAAAATTGAGTAGTTTGACCACAGTTGAATTTTTGGGATATTGGGGGCGGAATGTGATTCCGGGAAATGGAGCAGCTCCGTGATGTCAATTGGGACTTGTCTGCAATATTCGGGGTCATTCCGGGTTGAATCGATAGGTTTCTGCACAAGTTTAGAAGTTTGAAGATTTGAAAGTTCATGAGTTCGATTTATGGTGTGATTCGTCATTTTGACGTTGTTTATTGTGATTAGAGACCTCTGTTTTAGGCTATTGAACTTATTGGTATGTTCGAACGGGGTCTCGAGGGGCTCGGATCAGTTTCGGATAGGTCGGGGTTGTGTTGCGCTCATTTTTTATATTTCGACGTCGTTTCTTCAATCATAAATGGTACCGAATTAGGAAAATGAGCTCCAATTGCTATTTTTATTGAAGCATTATATCCGTATCATAATTACGGAGAAATAGGAAAAAGAATCGTCGAATTTAGACATCATATGAGGAAGTTATGCTCATTTTGGTGTTGGAGAAGAGAGTTGGTGTTGCTGGTGTTTCGCAGATGCGAAGTTGGGTCCGGATCCGTGGAGCTGCAAGTGCGCAAAATGGTCCACAAATGCGCAATTTACAGCTGGAAATGCGCAGGTGTGGGTATTTTGGTCGCAAATGCGAAAATCCCTGAGTATAACAAAATCAAATTGTGTCATTTTAGTATTTTGAGCATATCTTGAGTTCTAGAGCTCCGATTGAGGTGATTTTTGCGGCGTTCTTCCCGTATTTTCATGGGGGTCAGTACCAAAGTATAATTTTTGTATTTTAATATGGTTACAGAAGTTATGTTTTTGAATTAATCCATATTTTGATTGGAGAATTGGGGGTTTTTATCCAAAACTATTCTAAAGAGAATAATTGGGTCTGAACGTCGATTTGGTATCGAAATTTGATGAAATTAGTATTGTTGGACTCGTAATTGAATGGGTGTTCGGATTTGTAAATTTTGTCGAGTTCTGAGGTGCGGGCCCGGAGTCGACTTTTGGGTCGATTTAAAGATTTTTATAAAGATTGAGACTTTATGATCCGGAATAGTTCTTTATGAGTTTTATTTGTGTTTTGAAGTTATTTTGATTAGATTTGAGCCGTCCGGAGGTCTTTTCTCCCGAGGAGTTAATTTTAGAGTACCAGGTTGTCTTTTTTGAGGTAAGTATCTTGCCTAACCTTGTGTGGGGGAATTACCCCTTAGGATTTGAGTCTTCCATGTTGATTGTAGTCCATGTACGCAAGGTCACGAGTGCGTGCTCGGACTTATTTGTAGAAGGTTGTCCTTTTAGGGTTCTTAGGTCCTTATATTCCCTGTGAATGAAGTTGTATTTGTTAAGATTGAGTTCCTGACAACTAGTTTCATCTCTACCTGCTTAAATTAGAATTACTTGCTTTAAGATTCACTCTATTGCCTATTTGACTCCTAATTGACTTAACTGAAGGTTTTACCTCTTCTACCGTTATGCTATACTTTTCATAAACTGCCTATCTAATTGAAATTAGTATTATCATATCTTATAATTGTATAGCCTTGATTGGATTTACCAGTATCTTTTACTGCTTACCCTCATTTAAATTGTTAAATATCTCTCATAATTTTTCAACCTCATAAGGAGTTTAGATAACTTATATCTTAGTCGACTTGTCCTTACTTGAAATTATTTGACATGTGTTGGTTTCTTATTGTTGACTTGAATATTGTGGATTCGTGCTACGTCTTGTTTTTCCCTGGTTAAGTTGTTCTCTTTACACTTAACATTCTTTACCGTGATCACTCCTTGTGAACTATGTTCTACTGTTTCTTTATAAATTGAAGTTCATGTATTGATTTATTTGTCGTACTTTGTACTGTTGTCATGGTTGCTTTGTATTTGATGTGGTGATGTATGAGTTTTATGTCGTGCTACAATTGTTGTCTTTGTTTGTTTTACTCCATTTTTAAATTGGGACTACAGGCGTATTCCGGGAGATCCCCCTATACTGCATATTTAAATTGGGACTAAGGACGTATTCCGGGAGATCCCCATGTACTGTATACTTATTTTGGGATTACGGACGTATTCTGGGAGATCCCCCAGCACTGCATATTTATTTTGGGACTACGAATGTATTTCGGGAGATCCCCCAGCACTGCATATTTATTTTGGGACTACGGACGTATTCCGGTAGATCCCCCAGCACTGCATATTTGTTTTGGCACTACGTATGTATTCCGGGAGATCCCCTGTATTGTGTGATAAATTTGGAACTACGAGGCGGGATCCCGGTACATTTTATTAAAGAAACTATGTTTGAAAGACATTTCTTTGGAAAAGTATATTTGAAAAGCATTTATCTTGAATAAAACTCTGTTCGAAGTACATTTCTTTGGAATAATATATTTGAAAAGCGTTTATGTTGAAGAAAACTATGTTTGAAGTACATTTCTTTGGAAAAGTACATTTGAAAAGCATTTATCTTGAATAAAACTATGTTTGAAGTACATTTCTTTGAAAAAGGTATATTTGAAAAGCATTTATCTTGAAGAAAACTATGTTTGAGAGACATTTCTTGGAGAAAGTATATTTCAAAATAATTTTCCATTTAAAAGGATTATACCTTAAATCTTTCAATATAAAAACTTGCGGGTGAAAGTTTACACTCGAAGGTTTTTACCAATTTATTGGGATTGTTGGCTAAGGCCTAATGTGGAGACAATTGCAGTGCTGAGTTACTACTTGCCCTTATTGTGTCGTGATTTCGGAATTGGTTTGTGTTCCCGTCCATCCTTTGGTGTATTATTTCGGTGATTCATTGATGTTTACTGTTTTCCCTTCCTTATTGTAGTTGTGTTGTTGTTAGCCATATTGTGTAGATAATAGATAGGGGTTATGTTTCCATTATTTTCTGTACTTATGCTTGTTCAGTTTATTAGACCAGTGGGTGTCTTGACTATTCCTCGTCACTACTTCACTGAGGTTAGTCTTGATACTTACTGGGCACCGCTGTGGTGTGCTCATACTACACTTCTGCAGATTTTGTGCAGATCCAGGTATTGATCGTTAGTAGATGTGCGGGTTCTTGCTGAGGAGACTCAAGGTAAACCTGTCATCGCGTTCGCATGCTTCGGAGTCACTTTCCTATTCTGTATTTACATTGTTTTTACTTACTTACAAATAGTTATATTTAGAAGTTGTAGTAAACTCTATATAGCTTATGACTTGCGCTACCGGGTTTTGGGTATAAGCTCATTGTATAAAGAAATTCTTTTTCAGAAAATATTAGATTTTATTTATTATTGTTGCTATTTCATGAATCTTAGGCTTACCTATCCTTAAGACTAGGTGCCATCACGTTACCCAACAGAGGGGAAATTTTGATCGTGACAAGTTGGTATCAGAACTCTAGGTTCATAGGTGCGACGAGTCATAAGCGAGTTTAATAGAGTCTTGCAGATCGGTACGGAGACGTCTGTACTTATCTTCGAGAGGCTTCCGAACTATTAGGACAATTCTATTTCCTTCATTCCTATCGTGCGAGTTCATTGATCTTAAAGTTTGAAATTTATCATTCCATTCTCTCACATATGGTGAGGACACGAGTCGCGGTTCCTGATGATGTTACCCCCGAGATAAATGTTACTAGGGGCAGAGGTAGAGGTCGACGAGGACCATGTGCCGTAGCTAGGACACCTACCAGAGCTGCTGTTGAGGAGCCGCCAGCAGTTCCAATTGAGGGGGTCAAGCACCGGAGGCACCTGTTATTACACCCGGACTTCAGGAGACTTTAGCAGAGTTCATGAGCATGTTTGGTACATTGGCTCTGGCGGGGTTATTTTAGGTTGCACCAGTTACTTCACTGACCGGGGGAGGAGCACAAACTCCCACCGTCCACACTCCGGTGCAGCGAGTTCACATTGGTCAGGTTCCAGGTGTCATGGTGACACAACCTGTTGTTCGAGTTCAGCTCATGGTCAAAGCAGCAGCATCTGAGAGAGAGCATCTCAGATTTACAAGGTTCAAGAGATATAACCCTCCTACATTCAGCGGATCGGCTTCAAAGAGTGCACAGGGTTTTCTGGAGGAGTTCCATAGCATCCTCCGCACTTTGGATATTGTTGAGATGAGTGGGGTTGCTTTTACTACGTTCCAGCTTCAGGGAGAGGCTTATCAGTGGTGTCGGGCATGTGAGTTGGGTAGCCAGGCCGAGTCAGCTTCACTTACATGGATTCAGTTTTCAGAAATGTTCTTGAGAGAGTTTGTACCCCAGTCCCTTCGGGGTGCATGGCACGCGGAGTTTGAGCAATTGCGTTAGGGCACTATGTCAGTATTAGAGTATGTCATCAGATTCAGTGATTTGACCAGACATGCACCTGCCTTGGTCATTATAGTTAGAGGGCGAGTCCGTAAGATTCATTGAGGGGCTCATGCATGATATTCGGTTCGGCATGGCTCGAGAGTTGGAGTCATATGTTTCATTTCAGCAGGTGGTAGGGATCGCTCGCCGGTTAGGGGTTATGTGGGACTGGGAGAGAGAGGACATACGAGATCATGAGAGAGAGTACAGGGAGGCGAGAAGGCCTCGTAGACCGGAGAGATCTGCTGGTCCTCATTTTGGAGGCGGGGTGCGTCACGATAGAGGTTTTGTGGATCATCCAGTTCAGTTTGCACCTCCGACTTCGCGTAGTGTTTCAGTTACTCATATGTCTCAGAGTGATCGTACTGCCCAGTTTCCACAGCCACATCAGCAAAGAGGTTGCTTTGAGTGTGGAGATATCAGCCACATGGTGAGAGATCGTCCCAGGTTCTGGGAAGATGTGTTACAACGGCATATTCAGGCGAGTAGGGGGCTACCAAGAGGGGGGCCCGACCCGTTGATGTGTTTCTTATAGTAGGTTGGAGGCCGTTGCGCCAGATTTTATCATACATGTATGTTTGATATGTTTCAGAGGGGCACCATTCGTATTTCATTATGGTTCTGTTGGTCGGGATGAGTTCCCTTATTTGTTGCTTCATTCATGAGTGAGTTTCATGCCTTGCACTTTGTTTTCGTGTTTGCTCTTATTGAGAGATTCTATGAGTGGTAGCCCGTGTCTTTCATTTGTTTCTATTCATTATTGAGAATTTTGAGACTAGTAGTAAATTCATGTTGTCCAGTATGGTAGGCTTGATGTGATTCGTGAGTATTTTAATTATGAGCTGTGATTTTTTTTATGCTCCACCGGGGAGCCAGCATGTGTTGTAATTTTGTTTAAGGATTTGATCTAGTGAAAAATTCCATTTAGTTTGATGTATATCCTAATTGTGATTCAAAGTTGAGGGTGGGACCCTCGTGATTTCATGTGATTTGTTGTGCTCGAACCGGGCTGTTGTACCGCGATAGAATTTGTATCAGGATGGGATCCTTGTGATTTGTTCATGTGCTTTAATTCTTTCCTTGTTATATTATTTTATAGGTTAGCATTGATAGAGAGTTGTGCATGTCGGGCTTGTTTGATAGTTTCCATACGTGTTTTTCTTTCATATTCAGTCATTTTCGTTCTGTGCTCCTTGAGTTTTAGCTTGCGGGGTGTGTGCCCGGTGGTGTTAGTTGTGAATTGACGATTCGGGTGTCAAAGTATGAGGTCTTCGTGTTTCTTGCATTATTATCAGTGTGATGGAGGTTTGAAATAGAGTTCTATCGGATATGAGGCTAATTGTCGGTGCTGGATTGATTTCGGGCAGTTATTGTGATCAGAAGTGTTATTAAGGGTCTATGTGTGGTGTGTTATGTTATGTGGTCATACCTTGTAGGTGTAGGCATGAGTTGATGTAGCTGGTTGAGACTGATACCGAATATGGATTTAGAATCGGGTCTTTTGGAAATGAAGAGAAGGTGAGAATTTGGGGTCTGAGGCTTATCGGTGTTGGTAGAAAGGCTAAATCGCAGTTGATATGGTGTCATCAGGCTCATGTAGATTGGGGTGACGTGAGATCACCCGTGGGTGTAAGAAGTGTGCATTCAGTGATTTGAAGACTTCGAGGCGAATTTTGGCACATTCGAGGACGAACATTTGTTTAAGAAGGGGAAAATGTAACGACCCGGCCGGTCGGTCATTTTGAGAATTTAAGCTCCATTTGGTGGCATAAGGTCTTGAACAGCTTCACCTTGTGTATACCGACCTGCGTGCATGGTTGGATTCAATTACAGGATAATTCAGAGTCGAATTGGAAGAAGGATTTTTGTTTTGGAAGCTTAAGCGGTGAAATTTGACCGGAATTTGACTTTTTATGTAAACGGCTCCGGAATAAGCTTTGGATAATGTCAACATCTTCATATGGTGATTTTGAGCTTAGGCGTGCGTCCGGATTTGGATTCGGAGGTCCAGAGAGTAATTTGAGGCAATTCGGCAAAAATTGGAAAATTTGAAGTTTGGAAAATTGAGTAGTTTGACCACAAATGACTTTTTGGGGTATCGGGGGCGTAGTGCGATTCCAGGAGTTGGAGCAGCTCCGTGATGTCAATTGGGAATTGTCTGCGAAATTCAGCGTCATTCCGGGTTGAATGATAGGTTTCGGCACGAGTTTAAAAGTTTGAAGATTTGAAAGTTCATAAGTTCGATTTATGATGTGATTCGTCGTTTCAGCGTTGTTTAATGTGATTAGAGACCTCGAGCGAGTCCGTTTTACGTTATTGAACTTATTGGTATGTTCGGATGGGGTCCCAAGGGGCTCGGGTCAGTTTCAGATGGGTCGGGATTGTGTTGCGCTCGTTTTTTATATTTCAGTGTCGTTTCTTCAAGCATAAATTGTACCAAATTAGTAAAATGAGCTCCAATTTCTATTTTTATTGAAGTATTAGATCTGTATCGTAATTACGGAGCTATAGCAAAAAGAATCGTCGAATTTGGACATCGTATGAGGAAGTTATGCTCATTTTAGTGTCGGAGAAGAGAGCCGGTGCTGGTGTTTCGCAGCTGCAGGTGCGCAAAATGGTACGCAAATGCGGAATTTACAGCTGGAAATGCGCAGGTGCGGGTATTTTGGTCGCAAATGAGAAAACCTCCGAGTATAACAAAATCAAACCGTGTCATTTTAGTATTTTGAGCATATCTTGAGTTCTAGAGCTCTGATTAAGGTGATTTTCGCGGCGTTCTTCTCGTATTTTCATGGGGGTAAGTATCTAATTATTATTTTTGTATTTTAATATGGTTACAGAAGTTCTTTTTTTGAATTAATCCATGTTTTGATTGGAGAATTGGGGGTTTTTATCTAAAATTTTTCTAAAGAGAATAATTGGGTGTGAACATTGATTTGGTATCAGAATTTGATGAAATTAGTATTGTTGGACTCGTAATTGAATGTGTGTTCGGATTTTGCAAAATTTCGTCGAGTTCCGAGGTGCAGGCCCGGGGTCGACTTTTGGGTCGATTTCTAGATTTTTATAAAGATTGAGACTTTATGATCCGGAATAGTTCCTTATGAGTTTTATTTGTGTTTTGAAGTTATTTTGATTAGATTTGAGCCGTCCAGAGTTCTTTGCTCCTGAGGAGTTAATTTTAGAGTACCAGGTTGTCTTCTTTAAGGTAAGTATCTTGCCTTGACCTTGTGTGGGGAATTACCCCTATAGGATTTGACTCTTCAATGTTGATTGTAGTCCGTGTACGCGAGGTGACGAGTGCGTGCTCGGACTTATTTGTAGAAGGTTGCCCTTTTAGGGTTCTTAGGTCATTATATTCCCTGTGAATGAAGTTGTATTTGTTAAGATTGAGTTCCTGACAACTAGTTTCATCTCTACCTGCTTAAATTAGAATTACTTGCTTTAAGATTCACTCTATTGCCTATTTGACTCCTAATTGACTTAACTGAAGGTTTTACCTCTTCTACCGTTATGCTATACTTTTCATAAACTGCCTATCTAATTGAAATTAGTATTATCTTATCCTATAATTGTATAGCCTTGATTGGAGTTACGAGTATCTTTTACAGCTTACCCTCATTTGAATTGTTGAATATCTCTCATAATTGGTCAACCTCATAAGGAGTTTAGATAACTTATATCTTAGTCGACTTGTCCTTACTTGAAATTATTTGACATGTTTTGGTTTCTTATTGTTGACTTGAATATTGTGTATTCGTGCTACGTCTTGTTTTTCCCTAGTTAAGTTGTTCTCTTTACACTTAACCTTCTTTATCGTGATTACTCCTTGTGAACTATGTTCTACTGTTTCTTTATAAATTGAAGTTCCTGTATTGATTTATTTGTCGTACTTTGTACTGTTGTCATGGTTGATTTGTATTTTATGTGGTGATGTACGAGTTTTCTGCCGTGCTACAATTGTTGTCTTTGTTTGTTGTATTGCATATTTAAATTGGGACTACAGGAGTATTCCGGGAGATCTCCCTATACTGCTTATTTAAATTGGGACTATGGACATATTCCGGGAGATCCCCATATACTGCATATTTATTTTGGGATTACGGACGTATTCTGGGAGATCCCCCAGCACTGCATATTTATTTTGGGACTACGGACGTATTCCGAGAGATCCCCCAGCACTGCATATTTATTTTGGGACTACGAACGTATTCCAGGAGATCCCCCAGCACTGCATTTTTTTTTTGGGACTACGGACATATTTCGGGAGATCTCATGTATTGTATGATAAATTCGGAACTACGAGACGGGATCCCGGTACATTTTATGAAAGAAACTATGTTTGAAAGACATTTCTTTGGAAAAGTATATTTGAAAAGCATTTATCTTGAATAAAACTATGTTCGAAGTACGTTTCTTTGGAAAAATATATTTGAAAAGCGTTTATGTTGAAGAAAAATATGTTTGAAGTACATTTCTTTGGAAAAGTATATTTGAAAAGAATTTATCTTGAATAAAACTATGTTTGAAGTACATTTCTTTGAAAAGGTATATTTGAAAAACATTTATCTTGAAGAAAACTATGTTTGAGAGACATTTCTTGGAGAAAGTATATTTAAAAAGAATTATTCATTTAAAAGGATTATACCTTAAAGCTTTCAATATAAAAAATTTCGGGTGAAAGTTTACACTCGAAGATTTTAACCAATTTATTGGGATTGTTGGCTAAGGCTTAATGTGGAGACAATTGCAGTGATGAGTTACTACTTGCCCTTATTGTGTCGTTATTTCTGGACTTGGGTTGTGTTCTCGTCCATCCTTCAGTGTATTATTTCGATGATCCGTTGATGTTTATTATTTTCCATTCCTTATTGTAGTCGTGTTGTTGTTAGCCATATTGTGTAGATAATAGATAGAGGTTATGTTTCCGTTATTTTTTGTACTTATGCTTGTTCAGTTTATTAGACCAGTGGGTGTCTTGACTAGTCCTCGTCACTACTTCACTGAGGTTAGTCTTGATACTTACTGGGCACCGCTGTGGTGTGTTCATACTACACTTCTGCATATTTTGTGTAGATCCAGGTATTGATCGTTAGTAGCTGTGCGGGTTCTTGCTGAGGAGACTCAAGGTAAACCCGTCGTCGCATTCGCAGGTTTCGGAGTCACTTTCCTATTCTGTATTTACACTGTTTTTACTTACTTCCAAACAGTTGTATTTAGAAGTTGTAGTAAACTCTATAGAGATTATGACTTGTACTATCAGGTTTTGGGAATACGCTCATTGTATAAAGAAAATTCTTTTTCAAAAAATATTAGATTTTATAGGTGCCATCACGATACCCAACGGAGGAAAAATTTTGGTTGTGACACATGCTTTGGTTGCTTTAAGGCACACAAATGAGTTTTATGAAAATTATTATTCTCCTTATTACACGAGGGAGAGCCTCTTGCATACTTATGAAATACCAGTAGACCCGCTGCCTGATGAAGTAAATGCAACGAAGTACAAGGTTTCATGTGGCAACTGCGGAATAGAAGGGCATAACAAAAGATCTTGCAAGAATGCTCCCAAGAGAAAATAAAATTTGATCAAGTCAACAGATTTTTTGATAAAATGTGTTGAGGTGTTCAGGAGAATTATAGTTCAGATGTATTTGTGTTGATAAATTGAATAAAGACTGTTTCCTATAATAAAATATTTTCAACTCTTAAAGCAATTGGTTTGTATTTGTTTTGCTTAATTACTGAGTATATTCAGTTCAGATTTTCACAACTTGATTGGATTATGAATGATTTGTATCTATAATACACAATTGTTTAATTATCTATAGCACAAATCATTAGTTATTAATGCTTCTTACAATTTATCTACAAAATAACTACATAATCTGGAGATGACAGAATAACTACATAATAGTTAAGTTGTAAAGGAGTTATATGCTAACAATAATAAGATCAAGTACTAATAACTTTCAACCAATCAAGAAAAAAAAAACAGATGTTTCCTATTGTTAGCACTAGTATCCTGGATAAAATAACAAAACATAGGGTAAAATAATTGTAGCACAAATATGCTACAATTAAACTTCAACAAACTTGTTCATAAGTAACAATTTGTCTACAACCTTTCTACAAAAACAACTGCAATTAAACAATTTAACTACATTTTTTCTACAGAAAAGGGCAACTAATTCTTCTTCTTCTGGACTTGTGTTCTCTCGTTCACCACTAGTGCACCTTTTCTTCTTGCTAATCTGCCAATCACCTCACTCTCACTAATTACACCAGTATCTTGTTTCTTCCTAGCATAGTCCCACAGTAGCGCTCCATAGCTTCTACGATGTTGATCAATATCAGAAATGTCATCTTTAGAAACTGATAGGCCTCCAATGCTAGCAAACTCTGCAAATGCCGCAACGTATACACCACAGTTACTGCAAAAAGAAAAATAGGGAAAATATATTTAGCATACAGTGTAAAAAAAATTTGTTAAAGAGATAGAAGGAAAATAAGCTTTTTCATACAGTGATCCCTCTTTTTGTTGTGGTGTCTCACCAACAAACCACTGAATGCCAAAAGGTCAGTAACACCTTTTCAATGTATGCCTTTGTATTCTTGAAGTTGATGTCTAGACGCTTGCCATAGAAACCGGTGCATGACAAGTAAAGGATGATCATAACAGCAAACTCGGTGACGACAGATTCAACAATGTGTGATTTCATGAAGAGACCATAGAATCATAGACATATAGAACCCTATCGGTAATGTCAAACACAACTAACAACCAATGAAATTTTTCTACAATGTTGATGGGCATAATCACAAAATCAACTTGATCCCATGCAACATTTGCGAGTAATCTGTACCCCAATATGTATTTTGATACGACATCCTGGGGTTTGGCAACATCAAACTTCTTTTCGGCAGGAGCATTGATGTACCTCTGATAAATTTGTTCAATTCTAGTCTTGAACATACAATCAGTGGTTGTAAACCTTCTCTTGTTGTGGGAACCATACTTTCCATTTTTTCTCAAGTAGTACAATATAACATCAATATGCTGCAGGAAAAAACAGATTTCATTAGTTATTAATTCTTCCTACAATTTATTTAAAATATATCAACAAAATAACTACATAATCTGGAGATGACAGGATAACACAGCTAGTCATTAAATTATGACAGGGTATGTGTTTACCGAGTCGTTGAGGACTTGCCCGGGATGTGCCAAAGTATAGAACCACTCCTTTTTATCAACTTTATCCACTCCAAGATCATAGCATGGCTTAAGTTGGTTATATTTTACAAAATAAAGAGCCTTCCTCTTATTTAAACACATATCAATTACAATAAATATGTATATTCAAGTGGATATCCAAAAGATGAATGCACTCAGAAATATGAACAAATTGTATAAACTAACCTCTTTGAAACTGTATCGGTACCAAGGTATAATAACTTGTTGAATTCTTCCAACAAATTAGGATCAACATCTTGGCCAATAACCCCAGTAAATGGATGCTTGATTAGGAAAATTGGAGGTCCAACAGAAGTGCTCCCACTAGAACTGTAAAAAGGGAGAAAGGGGGATCGTGCATGCTTTCTAGGCTGCCTTGTTCTTCCTTGATGCACAAGGGTTGTTTCATCTTAGTTAAGCTCGCCGGACTTAACAATCTGGGAGAAGTTCTCTGGCAGCTCAAAATCATCAAGTGTAACTTCCCTTTTCTCATATCTGGAGTCGTCCGAATTACCTACATCAACGTAGTCGGCTGGTTCACCTCCTTCGTCACAACAATCATCTCCTTCTTGTATAACATTCTCTTCTTGAATGGATGATTGAATTTTTTTCCCCTTCTCCTCGTTCTTCTATTCTCCTTGAATGTTTATTGTATCTTCCTGTCTTGGAGATTCTGCAGGCATAGCGTCCTTCACAGTTACAGTAAGTATATTTAACTAAATCAAAGTGTAGAAAATTTATACTAAACACTAACATTTCTGAATACAAATTGTAGTTTAAATGTAGTAAATTTGTTGAAATGATGTCATGCATCAGAGAACAACTAATTTTATTGAGAAATGTGATGATAACATGTACTTACTTATACATGCATTCTCTTCATCAAATGCCCCTTCAAAATGGGAAGATAAATCAACATGTACAGGAACATTCTCATTAATTTCCATGTCATTCACATGCCCTGTATCAAAGAAACCCATTTGAATTATAATGCATATTAGTTGATACAAGTTTAGGCAATAGGTAGGTATATCGTAGACATAATGTAGATATGTAAATCTATGTAGATATATTGTAGATATGTCTAGATATATTGTAGATATATTATAGATATATTGTATATATAATGTAGATATATTGTAAATACAATGTAGATATGTTGTAAATGCTTGTTTTACTGCTGCTGGCATGCACTGATTTATCACTACTGCACAGAAAGTGTTGATTAATCTTTTCTTTTGATTGCTCAACATTTTTTGTAGAACTCCCAGCAAACTGCAGGCTTTAGATTTGTTAGGATATATACTTTATGAATGATAATATAAACTTAGAGGTGATAAAAATTATTTTGTTAAATGAATATATTTCAAATATTACCTTGGCATCAATGTTATCCTTTTGACTATTTATCGCATGCAAAACAATCTTGATTGAGTCATTGAGTAGCATTAGAATGCTACATAGTTCTTCAAAAACATCCTTTGAAAGATCCAAGGTCTGAACTAACCTACATATTAAAATATAGAGAGTTAACGAAAACATTGGCATAACATAAATTAAAGAAACCATCCAAGATTATAAATATATGTTACCTTGTCAACATCTTTTCTTAATTTTTTAATTTGTTTCAGAATATCTATCTTGTCCTATATTCCAATTGACTGCTTGTGTCCGGATGGAGATGCAACATCTTTCGGATCCTCGGACTTGGTTTCAACTTCTTCAAGTATGTATTCAACTTTATCAGTCAAACTCATTCTAGAAAGCTCTTCTGGTGCTTCAATTATGTTGGTGAACTGAGTGAAAAAAATAAATGAGCTTGACTTAGACATAATATGTATAAAAGTTGTAGATAATTTGTATTAAATTGTCTGCTCATAAGTGCAAACCATTTGCCTTGATCCATGCTGGTTTGATCATTCTATCTTCAATTGCAGATAACCATATCTTGTCCTTACTAGCTGACCAGCTAAGTATGCAAGGGATAGAATTAGCAACCCTTGTAGCTATATCAGTATTGACGATATAGCAACACTCATACAATCATATTTGCATAACTAGTGCAAATCCTCGAATGACATAAAAATGAACAGAAGGGTTGAGCTTGTGCCTAACGGACTGAAGCAATTGTGTGTAAGATTTACTACCCCATGCGCAGTTCGCATACTGTCTCGAGTCCACCAAATAAAACCTAAAATAGTCTACCGACCCTTCATTGTCTTTGTCTGAAGGACAGGCAAAGAATTCTATGAGATATAGAATACACAACTTGACTGCATCTTCGCCGTTCACCCAACTTTTGCTGGTTACAGTTTGTTTTAAGTATGAACTCTCAACTTTTTCCTTGTTTGGAAAATAGTTTCTCATTATTTTACTGTCATATGTTGGTGTGTAACCAAGTCACTTCCGTAAAACATCTCAGATCACTTATCAAGGCAAACTCTTTCAAACCAAAATTCAACCTTTGTTCCTTTATCTCTACTGAAAAATAGTCAGAACCAGATGCATTCAATTCATACTTCATTAGAAGATGAATTGCTTGATTTTGCATACATATTCTGGGCAATGAAAGCAAATAACCAAAACATGTCTTCTTGAAAATATTTAAACCATTTTCAGACAATAAATCTTTGATTTGGCCAGGAATAGTGAGGTCGGATAATGTCTGAAACCTAATGACCCAATAATCAACATTAGGAGGTGCAAAAAATGGTCCACTCTGCAGCAAAGGAAAATCTGTTATTAAAACAAGGTCAAACCTAGAAAATAAAATATCTTGATTTATAAAACAATATAGCTACAATCAGATAACATAGTAAAAAACAGAAAACAAAATGACTACAATTTTATTATAAAATTTCTATAATTTCTAAACAGAGTCAAAACAAGGCAAATATTTATATAACAATGTATCTACAATAAGGAATTATAGATCTACAACAAATCTATACAATGTATACACAATTTCTACAAACTACAAAAACAAAATTATATAGGTTCATAAGAATGAGAACAAAAATTTTTAGCTTTAAAATAATGCATATTGTTGAAACTAATAAATTTTTACCTTAACCAATGACTGTTGAGGAACAGTTTTAGAAGACTTTTTAACTTTCTTCTTTTTTGAAGGTTTTACATTAGGAGACACTCTAACTTTTTTTGCAACTATAATGACAGCTTCTTCTTCGACGAAATCATTATCGAAAACAATCTCTTTGCCTTTCCTTTTCGCAGATTTGACAGGTATCGACGATTCACCATCATCAATATCGTGCTTTTGCTTTGTTCGGTCTTCTGCCCTAGCTTCACGAGGGGAAACATGTGCTTGTTCTCTTCTTTTGCATGAGCTGATTTTGAAACCTTTTTGGGTGAATTTGCTGAGAGAACACCCAAATCAAATGAAGGAATATCGGCTCATTTGTCTTTTTTAGGGTTGTTCTTTGAAGATATTTTCTTCTTCATTGAAAATCAAGCTAAGCACAGACGTTAATGGAGATGATTATTTGAAGAAGAGAGTATAAATTTTGTCTGCTTTTGAAGAAGAGATGAAATAGGCGTTAATGGAGGATTTCTAAATTTTGTGAAGAGAAAGTCGTGAGTGAGTGCAAGATACGTTGGGAGGAGGGTGGGATGTAGAGAGAGAAACGTGTGGGAAGTGGAATATATGGTAGAATTATTTTAAGACACTAATTATTATCATTAATTCCCTTAAAATGTACATAAATGATAAGTGCTTATATAAAATATAATTATAGTAAAACTTGAATATAAAGACTAATATAATTATATATAGTGTATAGAAACGTAAACATTCCTTCGTTACAATTAAGCTTGTGCCCCAATTTTGCTTCACGTACTTTATGTATTACATAAAGATAATAGAAAGTGTCATCATTCCTCATATGTTAAGTTAAGATGCAAACTAGACTAAATTCTTAATAAAAGAATATTGCTAAACCGGATTCATTAGACCGGGTCGCCCAAAGAGGTAGCCGGGTTGCCCAGGTACCCATCCGCACCCAACACCAACTCCCTATATGTTGAGCTTCAAAGGAAGGAATCAAATCAGTAAGCTAACGGATGGAGTCAAAGTGGAGGAATATATTGACTCTACTTTTCACGACTATGGTAGTAATACACGGAGTAAGAGCATGGACTGGTGAAATCCATGGCAGAGTTGTTTGTGATGTGTGCGCAGACTCTTCGATTGGTCCTGAAGATCATGTTTTAGAAGGTCCATTTTCTTTACTAATTTTCGTTTTTTTTACCCCCTTTATTCATAGGTTACTCTTATCCAGTGAAGTTCCAGTACTGGAATTCCGTAATGGGCTTGTGTTCTGCTGGTTTGCTTTTATTAGTTGATCTTTGATTATTATCTTTTTGAGTACTTTCTGGATGATTGAGTTAAGTTAACCATAGAAGATAAACTAATTAAGATCTATTAGGACTCCTATTTTAATAAATGAAGCAATCAAAAAAGAAGTAAGCTCACATTTGAAGGTTTTGGGGTTCGCAGTGTGTTCGTCTTTCTTCTCCTTCTGCACTGTATTCTACCAAAAACTCAACCGAGAGTGTAATAGGGAGACAATATTTTAGGTATTGTTCAGTTTGTTATCTCCTAAGCTTCAGTTCAGTTAATAATCTCACTTAGTCTTTTATTGTCTTAAAAGAGAAGTCGTTGAAACATAAATTGAATATTTATTAAGTTTGATAATCATTTGGTGATTAGTAACAGTGTAATAATGCAAAGCCAAGTGCAATTTTGTGAAGTTGTATGAGTTTAATCTTTTTGATGTGTTACACTGCGGGTATACAAAGGCAAGAACTTTTTTGAAGGTTAAAATATTTATACTGCTGATGATAATTACAGCAGAAGAAAAAAGTAATGGGCCTTTGGTATGTGGTTCGTGGCACAGAAAGTACCGTCGATCTTGCTAAGGATGATCAGAAATCTGGAGGATCTTAGACTGAAATAGTGACTTGAAGAAAGAATATACATGTCTGCTGTTTTCACAAACTAAGCCACTTATCTTTTGTGTGGTAATAGCATATCAAAATAAAAGGCCACATATATTCATCATTAGTAGAAAACAGTACTGTCGATGTCCTTGACGTTTCCGTTTAGAACATAACGTGGAACAGCAAGGTGTAAGGTATTTTTATATTAATAACTAATTAAGGTTATGTGCAAAATATATGGTACTTAACTAAATTATAATTAGATAAAGTGACATGTGTCATTTGTTTATTGGTCAGGTATAAACACCCGACACGGGTAAGTTCTTACCTGAGATGATTGGCCTTACTTGGGTCATAGTTAGTGCTATTTGCAGTGTATTTAAATGTGTTCATGCTTTGATTATTTAAATTATTGTTCATGACTATGCTGACCCTGACCTAGTGGTTGAATCAGAAAGATTGGTCAGGTTGAGATTTAATGCTCTCATAGTAAGGGAGGTTTGATGTTTCCCCCCTTTTTCACGAACTAAAGAGCCAACCTTTCAAGTTAGCTGAAAAATTGGTAGCCACCATCTTAAGTAAGGAAGTAGACGCCTTTATTAATTAAAAGAAAAAGAGAAAAAGAAAAGAAGAAAGAATGAAATCAGAGAAATGAAGGCCTTTCTTTTTCCTTTTGTCTTTTTGCTTGGGGGGTTTGGGTGATATTTGAGTGGTGGGTGGTAGAGGGTGATATTTGAGTGGTGGGTGGTAGAGGGAGACAACTTCATTCTTTTTAGCTTAAGGTGCATGGCAGACTGTGTGAACGAAGTTAAAAATGAGTTGGCTGTAACATTGAGTATGCTAGTGGAAAGAAGACATTTTGTTGAGTCTTAGATTGGATTCTCAAATAAATTAGAGAAAGAAAGAAGATAAGTTTGAAGATTCATATCCCTGTTTGCTAGTAAGTAGCGAGGCCAAATTTTAGAGAACTCAACTTCTGGAATCATAATATATGAAGTTTTTAAGGGAGGTGGATATCTAGCATACTGGAGAGAAAATTAATAGTATTACTCATTTTACTGTAGCTTCAGTAAGTTTTGAAGTCTGAAATATTTGTACTATCTGATATCTGATTCCTTATCTGCAGCATGAACGGGAATATTTTCTTTTGTCTTTCCCTGCTTCCATCTATCCGCTGGTGCAGGCTTTAACATGGAAGTATAGGCTAAGCAGCTCTCTGTTTCTTCCCGCGCTACTAGGAGAGTAACACAAATGGTAATGTGAAATTGTGAATCTATTCCCCCCTGCGACTATGCCTTTTCTTAATTGAAAAATTCCTAAGTTTTAGTAATGAACAGGTGAGGTTTGTGGCATAGGAGGACACCCACATATTCTTCCATAAAAAATAACACGATTGTCGCTGCTCTACCAGACACAAGATGGATACTAAGTCTCTGTTCTAGCCTTTCATGCTACTTTCTGTACTTCCATCTGGCTGCTATGCCTTGTTTAGTTCATCAACTACTCTTTGTTAGTTATGGGCTTTACCAAGTTATGTGCTCTAATTTTTGCCATTTTCTTAGTGTAATCAGAAGAATCAAAAGTTGTTATCTTATTCCATGAAATGATACATATTTATATATGTACATAGGATTCTAACTATGGAAAGAAGTAAAAGGAAATTCCTAAAAATCTGCTATCAAAGCTCAATACATATTCTATCTATGTATAGTACAAGTAATCTATCTACATTCATTCTTTATGTCCACGTTCATTCTTTAACACTCCCCCTCAAGCCGGAGCATAGATATTGATCATGCTCAGCTTGTTGCAAAGATAATTAACTCGAGTTCCATTTAACGCCTTTGTGAACAGATCAACCAATTGTTCTCCTGTCTTCACGTAACTAGTAGAAATCAAGTTTTCCTGAATCTTCTCACGAATAAAGTGATAGTCAACTTCAATATGTTTTGTCCTTTCATGATACACCGGATTTGAGGCGATATGAAGAGTGGCTTGATTATCACACCAAAGTTTTGTTGGTGTAGTATGCTTTATCCCAATTTCAGTTAGAAGATGATGTATCCACATAACCTCACACGTAGTCTGTGCCATAGCCCTGTATTCGGATTTTGCACTGGATCGAGATACAACATTCTGTTTCTTACTTCTCCACAATACCAGGTTTCCACCCACAAAGACACAATAGCCGGTAGTAGACCTTCTATCAATTTTGGATCCAGCCCAATTTGCATCTGCAAAACACTCAATATGAGAATGCCCACGATTGCTGTATAATATGCCAAGTCCAAGAGCTCCTTTTAAGTAACATAGAATCTGTTCCAGTGCTGCCCAATGTTTGACCGTAGGAGCGGACATAAACTGGCTAACAACACTTAGAGCAAAAGCAATATCCGGACGAGTTACAGTGAGATAATTTAACTTACCAACTAATCTCCTGTATTTCTCTGGATCGTCAAAAGGATCACCATCATCTTTTGTCAGATGCACATTTGGGACCATTGGGCTACTACGAGGCTTGGCTGCTAACTTTCCAGTTTCTGCAAGCAGGTCAAGAATATACTTCCTTTGAGACAGAAAAATTCCTTTTTTGCTTCTATTTACTTCTACTCCCAAGAAGTATTTCAACGAGCCCAAATCCTTTGTGTGAAATCTAGTATGTATAAAGGACTTAAGAGAGGAAATTCCAGCAAAATCACTTCCGGTAATAACAATATCATCGACATATACAACAAGGAGGATAATACCAACTGTCGATTGCCTATAGAAGACTGAGTGATCACATCTACTCTTTTTGAGCCCGAACTCCTGAACTATCTCACTGTACTTGCCAAACCAAGCCCTCGGACTCTGCTTCAAGCCGTACAAGGATTTCTTCAAATGACATACTTTCCCATACTCCCCCTGAGCAATAAAACCAGGTGGTTGCTCCATATACACTTTTTTCATAGGGATCACCATGAAGGAATGCATTTTTGATATCCAACTGATGCAAAGGCCAATTCTCAGAAGCAGCTAGAGAAATAAATAAGCGGACAGAAGTGAGTTTAGCAACCGGAGAGAAAGTGTCTGAATAATCCACCCCATACGTCTGGGCATACCCTTTAGCCACAAGTCTGGCTTTGAGTCTTGCCACAGAACCATCTGGATTAACCTTAACTGCAAAGACCCACTTACATCCTACAGATTTCTTTCCTTTGGGTAAATCCACTAGATCCTACGTGTGATTTTCATCTAAAGCATGTATCTCCTCAAGCATTGCATCATACCATCCAGGGTGATTCAAGGCCTCTTTCACTGCTTTAGGGACAGAGATGGAGTCTAACGAGGCAATTAAAGAATGAGATGTAGGAGATAAGTGGTTATAAGAAACAAAATTAGCAATGGAATATGTGGATTTACAGTGACGTGTACCTTTGCGAAGGGCAATATGAAGGTCAAGATCTTCTAAAGGATCAGACGGAGGAGGATCCGATGACGAAGCAACTGGTGTAGGACATGTATCATTGATCCCTCGTCTCCTATAGTACACTTGAACAATTGGCGGTCTTGTTGGCGCATATTGAGCAGTTTCGGAAGGAACAACGGTTGTCTGATGCTCAATAGAAGAACTGGGAGATGCAAGAGAAACATCATCTGATTGTTCTATCAAAGCATTGGTGACCTGATAGACTAACCAATCATCTTCCTCCTCTGGACTTGTAGAAATAGGAGATGTATGGAAAAATGGTGTAGTCTCCGAGAATGCCACATCAGTTGACACTAGATATTGCCAAGGTCAGTAGAGTAGCAACGATATCCCTTCTGAAGTCGTGAATATCCCAAGAAAACACACTTCAAGGCCTAGGGATCCAGCTTGGTAGATGGTCGAACATCTCGAACATAACATGTGCTTCCAAACACCTTCGGTTCTACAGGGAATAATGGCTTGTTTGGGAAGAGAACACTTTAAGGTATACCACCACTAAGCACGGTAGATGGCATACGATTAATCAAGAAACAAGTTGTAGAGACTGCGTCAGCCCAAAATTGCTTAGGGACCTTCATCTGGAACAAAAGTGCCCGAACTGTCTCAAGTAGATGCCTATTCTTCCGCTCAACAACTCCATTTTGAGAAGGTGTATCAACACAAGATGACTGATGAATAATCTCATGTTGTCTCATGTAAGACTGAAATGATTCTGACATATACTCTTTAGCATTATCACTCCTTAGTGTGCGTACAATAGTATGAAATTGAGTCTTAATTTCAGCACAAAAAACAGAAAAGTGAGAAAACACTTTGGGTCGAGTTTTCATAAAATAAATCCACGTGTTCCGAGAAAAATCATCCACAAAAGTAACAAAATACTTGAACCCAAATTTGGACACAACTGGACATGGTCCCCATACATCAGAATGAACTAACTCAAATGCAGACTCTGCTCGTTTATTAACTCTAGGATCTAATGAGCTGCGATGATGTTTCGCAAACTGACATGACTCACATTCCAATAAAGAAACACTATGGAACTGAGGGCAAAGCTTCTTCAAAATAGGCAGAGAAGGATGTCCCAACCGACAATGTGCTTCGAATGGAGACATGACACTAAAGCAGGCAATAGACCGAGGCACTCGTTCATCAAGGATGTAGAGATCATCAGATACATGTCCTTTACCAATAATCTGCTTCGTCACAAGATCCTGAAACAAACAATGATCAGGGAAGAATAAGGCACAACAGTTTAGATCTTTGGTAAGTCTACTCACAGAGATTAAATTAAAGGAAAATTTGCGAGAATCAATACAGATGATAGAGTAATAGAAGGAGTTGGTTTAGCTGTCCCAGATCCCATAGCATTGTAGGTTGAACCATCAGCTATGGTTACAAGAGATGGTGATTTGTGGGGACGAAAGCTGGCAAAGGTACTAGGATTACCTGTCATGTGAGTTGTGGCACCTGAATCAATCACCCATTTGTTTGAAGCAGATACAAGACATGCTTTACCTGATTCAGCAACAACAGCAACGGAAGTAGATTCCTTTAGTGATTCTTGAAATTGAGAAAATTTAGCAAATTCCTCCGCCGAGACAAGAACTGTTCTATTAGAGGATGGGTTAGGAGCAGCTGCAACATTAGCCTTTGCTCGAGTGCCATTTTGATTATGATTCTGCAATTTCTTACAGTTCCACTTCCAATGGCCTGGCTCATGGCAATAATGGCACACATCTTTACCGGATTCCGTAGTTTTATTTCTTCCTCCCTTGAAATCAGATCTTCTTCCTGGATCATTTCCTCCTCCTTTAGCAACAATGACATTCTGTTGAGCGGATGACAAATTCTCTGTGCGTAGTGCCCTACTAAAAACATCCTTAAGAGATGAAATTTCAGAGCTAGACAAGATTTGAGATTTAGCCGTCTCAAATTTAGAAGGGAAACCGGCTAAAAAGCTCATTATGGCCATCTGCTCTCTCTGATTATGTTGCACCTTAATATCAGTACTGAACGGCAGAAGCATATTTAATTCCTCAAAGGTGTTCTTAAAATCCATGAAATAAGCAGTTAGAGTTTTATCCCCCTTTTCAACACGATAAAACTTCTTGCACACATCATAGATTCGAGACATATTCCCTTTCCCAGAATATAAAAACTCCAAATAGTACATTAGTTCTTTGACAAACTCACAGTGAGTAGGCAAACCAACAACTTCACTATCAATAGAATTTCTAATTTGTAAAAATAATCGTGCATCATCTCTCATCCATGGTTTTTTAGTTCCATCTGTAGGGGGTCTTGAACTAAATGGTCATCTTTCTCAACACTACGCAAATATACTCTAATAGTCTTACTCCATTCTAAATAATTAGAACCATTTAGTTTATGTTCTGTAATTTTGGACATAGCAGGAACAATATCAGTCATGGTAGTCCTGTTATCACCCATCTTTAAGCAAACAAATTCTCTTAATAACCAACCGAAGAATTAAAGAGACCAAACCAAAGTTTCTGAGAAGAAAATGACTGAACAGAAACTTAACACCAAACCAAGAAATACCAACCCACAAGACAAGCAAAATCAGATGCAACTATATGGTCTTATGAACACTTCAGAATCTCAGAAACAAACTAAACAGTAGAACTCAAACCTGACCAAAATTGGTTGTAATACAATCTGGCCGAGACTGTTTTTTTCCCCCACAAAATCGAGGTTCTGCAATCAAAAGGATAACCACCAATTTACTGAATAATCAAGCCGATCTCAGAGAATGGACCACACACGCGCCTCCACGTATCTGCCGGAAAGTTTTGGTCAACTCCGGCGAGACAGACTCAACTCCGGCGAAGCCACAGATGTGGCTCTGATACCATGTAATCTGAAGAATCAAAAGTTGTTATCTTATTCCATGAAATGATACATATTTATATATGTACATAGTATTCTAACTATGGAAAGAAGTAAAAGGAAATTCCTAAAAATCTGCTATCAAATCTCAATACATATTCTATCTATGTATAGTACAAGTAATCTATCTACATTCATTCTTTATGTCCACGTTCATTCTTTAACACTTAGGATGGGGGCACTAGAGAATAAAGATATTGAACTGAATCATATGAAATTAGGAATACCTATTGATGACTTTTGGAGAATATTCTTCAAGAAAGCTTGAAAGAAAGAATTTAATCTAGCCTCTGTTTAATGTATGATGTGACACTCCATTATTAGAGCTCTAATCCTTGTATGTTTTTTAATACCTTATTCGGCTATCAGTTGGATATCTATGGTTTCCCTAATCTCAAATGGATGGTGATAATTAAATTAGATAAGAGCTTGAAAGATTTTGATACCTCACATATTTTTGGATACATGAATGGCCGAACCGACTCAGAAGTATCTACAGTTTTAAGGATAACCTGCTCAGCCTACTCGTTAACCATCTAGATTCTGAACATTAATCCTAGATCGTTGTGCAGATACATACATCGGAAACGTTTTTGTATTATCATAGCTGTGCTATTTCACTTTTGAAAAGACTTATAGCTGGTCTCCAGCATAGCTAATTGACCATCTTACGTAGCTCAGATCATTTGAGTGATAGAATACAATGTTGAGCAGTTGCTTGTGTTTTCTACCAGGATTTTCATCATGGTTGCTTCTTACTTAGCTGCTGCAGGAGCAGGGTGGAAAACTGAATTCATGGGCTGTCCTGCTTCAAACTCTTTTTTTCCAGAAACTTCATTCCATGGGAGGGTTTTATAGTTAGGTGTTGTTAGCACCTCGAGCTTGTTGTATAGAATGTGCTCTGATTTGTATAGTGGCAGGTTAAAGGTGTAATTAAAGATCACAAAACTTGAGGTTGTAACAAAACTTCTCTTTTCCTGCGTAAAGAATAAATTCCAAGTATTTTGAACTGTCATTATCTACTTTAAGATTAGCTTATAAAAGGGCAGTCCGATGCACTAAGCTCCCGCTATGCGCGGGGTCCAGGGAAGGGCCGGACCACAAGGGTCTATTGTACGCAGCCTTACCCTACATTGCTGCAAGAGACTGTTTCCACGGCTCGAACCCGTAACCTCTTGGTCACATGGCAACAACTTTACCAGTTACGCCAATGCTCCCCTTCTTAAGATTAGCTTATAATGGTATTAAATTAGTCTTCTTTTCCTTTCCGCCTCTACTTCTCAAGATTCTGGTGTTGTTTTTTCTCTTTCGAGATGAGATATCTCCGAGACAATTTTTATCAATACTGTAAGAGCAAAGAAGGCCAAAAGACAACTGTTTGTACTTTACAATGGACAATTTGGGACATAAACTGTCTGGCATTATATCTGATTTACATGCAACTTTGAGGTTTGCTCGGCTGAATTTTCTGCTGGTTAAGGTGATTTCGAGCATTGATGCTGTGTCAACGATCAATAAAACATTATCTGTTACAAAACCATGTACTATAGATACACAAATAGATTCATATTTTGGTGTCACTACTTGAGGGTGTTCATCTTGTTTCTTGTTGCAGGTGCTGAGGTTGCTGTTCTTTGTATAACTAAATCTGGGGAAGTTCTAAATTATCAGGCATTCACAAACTCAAGGGGCATTTACAGAGTAGCAGAGACAATGCCAGAGAGTGATCGTTGGGATGCATGCCTTGCGAGATCCATTAGCAGCTTCCATGAACACTGCAAACATATACTAGATGGAAAATCGGGTGTGAAGTTCAGCTATAATCATCCTTCTGGGCATTCCCACACAGTCAGACCGTTCGTGTATCGTCCAGCCAGTGTCCCAACATTCTGCATCTAGTAAAACTATACACATCCTAAGGGTTGTTCTTGATCATGTTGTTGTATAACTTGGTTGCAGTGATTTAATTGGAAACCTAATATGCAATCTGGCATATGTGTTGTAAAATGTGTCTTGTGTATACTCTGCAATTTGGGAACCTCCTAACAAATGCTAGTTCCTAATTTTGGAGCTTCCATTTGCTCGATTACATTTGTACAATAGCCATAGCTTGGCAAAAAGAGAATTGGTGTAAATTCGTTAGTCAAAGTTCTTCTGTTCTGAGTAGTAATAAAAGAAAAGAGCAGAAAAAAAAGGATGTGTAATGTTATGGGAGGCTTTTTCCTTGAGAAGCTAATTCACCATTCACTTTTACTTTCTTAAAAGGGAAAAGAGAAGATGAACAAAAGAAATACTACAGTCATTATCTCTGCTCTACTATTACTTACGTCCTTTATGCTTTGCTTTCTAGTGCTACTGAGAAACTATCGCAAAATATCCCCCCCAACAAAACGTAGGTTGTGAAGTTATATGATTTATATCATAACGTGAGGCAATACAGTTAAATATTTTTGGTGATTTCTTGTGAACCTACAAGGAATTGAATTTTGAAGGCCATTTTAAAATTTCATGGGATGTTAAAAAGGTGGAGAGTTAGATTAAGGAATCTACTAAATTAGAAGCCATAAAAGAGAAACTTCGATCTTTGTAGTTCTTTTCTTTTCTAGTTGACTATCATCTCCATAGATAAAAGTAGAGGAAATAATTTATCAAAAACAAAAATATAATTGCTAGACTTGGACTCTTGGAGTATGATAATGAGATATTTAAGTTTTGGGGTGAAAGAATAAAATTGATATTTTCTGAAACCTACATTAAATTCATTAGCGAAATAAAAAAAAAGATTACTTTAAAGATAGCCCTTTTCCAAAGGAAAAAATAAAAAATGAGGGGTGCGAAGCTCAAATGAGTTGCACAATATTAGAGCCAGGTTTCAATATTATATGCTACGATATAATATTTTATTTCGATGGTTGAACCTCGCTTCTTGTAAAGTAACTATGCGTGGAGAACAACGGTCAACACATTTTTTATCGTAAATTTTTTTGCTTTCTTTCTTTGGCCTCAGATACGTTTTTCTCATCCTTCCTTTCTTTGTCTCTGTTTCTGAAAAATATGTTTTTCTCCTCGTCTTTTCTTTCTTTGACTCTATTTTCGGTGGACACTTTTTGCTCCTCATCATTTTTCAATAACGTTCCACGAAATTATTTTTAAGGTTTGTAAGTGTCGGGATGAGCTTTTAACTCCAATCATCTGCTGGGGAATCATTCGGCAAGTTATATCAATAGAACAAAAGAAAAGAAGAGATTTCGAGTTTTTTGTTGATCATTTAATTTGATTTTGCACTTCTAAATAAAATATAAATTAGCAAATAAAAATAATAATCACATATCAAAGTAATAATCCAATTCCTTATAGCTATTTTTCTAAGTAGATACGCATGCTTCTTCTGTAGGATTTAAAACATGGTATCAGAACATGTTTTTATTTATTTAATTATCTCTTCAACATGCCGTTTTACGTGTATGTTTTATCTTTTTTATTGATTATGCACGTGAAAATTTATTTTTATAATGGGTGCCAGTGAGACTCGAAACAGAACATCTGCCTACTGTGATACTATGTTAGAGTCATACTTTATTCACTTAATTGCCTCTGTAGTACGCCCTCTCACGTGCATGTTTCATTCATTTTTCATTGGCCAAATACTTGAAAATTTTATTTTCTTACAATGGTGGCGGTGAAACTCGAACCTATGACCTTTACCTGCTTTGATACCATGTTGGAAAATAAGATAATAAAATATTGTATTGATATTCACTTTTGAATACAATAATATTGCAACCTATGTATAACAAAATAAAACTAATAAAAGTAGAAAATAAAATATTTTACAACTATACAACTCTTAAATAGGAAAATAATAAAATAAAACAAAATAATGTAAAAGATTTATGTAGAGATATAGGGAGAGGAAATCTCGTAAAATTCTCACAAAATCTCTACAAAATAATCCTCAAGAGAAAAGGCTATGTTTTTTTATGTTTTGGCTTGAAATCCAGCATTTGCAAGAAGAAATGCAGAAAGTTAGTACCTTTATGTTAGTATTGGTCCAAAAAAAAAAATTGGCAAGAAGTAATGCAGAAACTAGGGGCGACTCAATAAATAATCGGAGGCTATCTTCTTGACACATACTTCAATCAAGTGATAAAACATTGTGTTCCCCAAACGCAAATGTGTGCTCTCCCAATATGAATATGATGGAGTATGAGAAAAGGTTTGCCTAATCTCTATTCTTTCTATTCTATTTAAATAGAGAGCCAAGACCAAGGGTAGAATTGACATTTCGCTTAGTCAATGCAGGGGTAAAATTGTAACTTCAATTCTGAAGGTTATTTTACAATCCTTAATAAAAAAATAATATGCACTCTCTCATGGATCTCGATTCCCGCTCTGTCAAAAGCCAAATCGTTAGTGCTCAAGGGCGGATCTACCTTATGAGGTAGGGGTGTCATGCCACCTGCTCGCTTCGCTATATCCCGGCTATGTATATAATATATTTGTGCAAAAAACATCTATATTAATAAAGTGACACCCATGAATAGCAATTTAGATGCGGGTGCCACTGGCTCTGTGTCCGCTTTGAAGGCTTACATTGGCTTCGTGAATCCCTGATGTTAAATTCAGTGATGAACACAAATTCGATGTGCGTGTGTAATTGATCAAGCGAGTAGAAGAGAGAATTGATAGAGAGGAAATGAGATGTAACAGAGTTGCAGAAGGAAGAAAATGATTTCTCTTACATTTACAATATGAGATACAAATATTTATATACAATTGGCTAACCATGGTTTACTCGAATTAATAATTAACTACAGTTAAGTTATCAATTAACTATGGTTGAGTGAGCCAACTAACTAAGTACCATGTGTACTAGCACTATCTTCTACACCCCCCCCCCCCTCAAGCTAGGGGAAATGAAGATGTTCTTCATTTCTAGCTTGGAAAGCAAGTGATGATGTTGCAGACGAGAAAGACCTAGTAAGAACATTAGCAGGTTGTTCAGCAGAGGCTAGATATACAGTCTTGACCAAACTTTGCTGAATCTTCTCGCAAATGAAGTGACAATCAATATCAATATGCTTTGTCTGTTCGTGGAAAATAGGGTTGGCAGCAATCTGGATAGCATATTTGCTATCACAATGAAGAGGCACAGGCAGGTGAAGCTGAACGTTGAGCTCTTTGAACAGGCCAGTGAGCCAAGTAATTTAGTGACAATTGATGCCATACTCCTGTACTCTGCTTCAACATAGCTTCTTGAGATGGTAGATTGCTTCTTAGACTTCCAGGATATGAGAGAATCACCATACATGATAAGGTACCGTGTGATGGATCGTCTAGTGGTGAGGCATGAGGCCCAGTCTGCATCACAAAATGCGTGTAGCTGGGCTGCACTAGAAGCAGAAAAAAGGATACCCAAGCCAGGAGAAGACTTGATGTATCCGACCACACGACTAGCAGTCTCCATGTGAGATACTTTGGGAGCATGCATAAATTGGCTAAAAGATTGGACTGCAAAAGAAATGTCAGGCCGACTGATGGTCAAATATAGTAAGTGACCAATCAGTCGTTGATATACACTGGGGTCAGCAAGCAATTGATCATTATTTTCCCCAACATGCTGATCAAAAACTACTGAAGTAAGCTTCAAATTAGGTTCCAATGGAGTAGCTAAAGGCTTAGAACCAGTCAATCCCAAGTTAGAGAGGAGCTCTAGAGTATACTTTCATCGATGCCTTAATATGCCCTCCTTACTTCTAGCAAATTCCAGCCCAAGAAAATATCTAAGCTCACCAAGGTCTTTAATTTTGAAACTATGCTGCAGAATGTATTTAGTTTCCTGGATGAGGTCAGAGTCATTGCATGTGATAAAGAGGTCATCTACATAGATCAAAACTATGACTATTTTGTCTAACACCTTCTTAGTAAGTAAAGAATAATCCAGATGACTCTGAGTAAAACCAGAAGATACTAAAGCAATAGTCAATTTGATGTTTCACTGACGAGATGCCTGCTTAAGTCCATAGAGGGACTTGAGCAGCCTACAAACATGTTGCTCCCCATGTGACTGTGTGAAGCCAGGAGGTAATTGCATATAAACCTCCTCAGTTAAATCACCTTACAAGAATGCATTAAATACACCCATCTGATAAATTTTCCACCTGTGAGCTGCTGCTAAAGATAGATGCTCTCACTGTCACTATTTTCACTACAAGTGAAAAAGTTTCCTGATAGTCAATTTCCTCCTTTTGACTATAACCCTTTACAATAAGTCGGGCTTTGAACCTTTCAATATCACCTGAAGCTTTATACTTTATCTTGTACCCCCATTTACATCCAATAGCTTTCTTCCCAGGAGGAAGAGGCATGATGGACCAAGTATGATTGTCTTCCAATGCTTGCATCTCTGCTTTCATAGCATCAACCCATCTTGGGTCCTTAGCAGCTTCAAAATAAGTTCTTGGTTCCATTTAAGTGGAGAGCTTAGCAACAAGACTCTGATAAGTAGGTGCAAGAGCCCTGTAGTTCAATACAGAAGTGAGAGGATATAAGCAAGTGTTGGAAGTCTTCTTTCCTTTGTCTAGTTGAACAAAATCTTGAAGCCAAATTGGAGTCTTACTAGGTCTGCCTGATTTTCTTAATGGTTCTGAAGGAAGTATCTGAGGTTGAGAAGAAGAGGTAACTTCTGATGCAACAGGAATTTCTTAGACAGTAGGATGAGTTGATGTAGACAATGTAGGATCAACAAGAATTTCTGATGTAGCATGAACTTCTAATGCAATAGGAGAAGCTGGCGCTGACACTGTAGGAGCTGGTGCTACAGTGGTCATGTGCTGTTGGAAAGGAAATACTCCTTCATTGAAAACCACATCTCTACTTACAAAAATGGACTTGTTGTCCATGTCATATAACTTATATCCTTTATGAGTAGAAGCATAGCCTAGCAACACTGACTTGATTGCTCTAGACCCAAACTTGTCTATCCTGACCAAGTTGGTGGCATAGCATAAACTGCCAGTGACCGTCATATGTGACAAATCAGGTGATTTGTTGTATAGTAGCTCAAAAGGATATTAATTACCTTGTACTAATGATGGAACCCTATTGATCACATAGACTGCTGATTCTACACAGGCTCCACAGAATCTAAGAGGTAAATGCCTTTGAAATATGATAACTCGAGCAGTTTCTAGGATATGTGTATGCCTCCTTTCTACCACCCCATTTTGCTGTGAGGTATATGGAGAAGAACTCTGATGTAGGATACCATAATATTTGAACAATGTGTTGCAATGGCTATTAATGAATTCTGAGCCATTGTATATCTGAAGCTCTTTATCCTCTTGTTAAACTGATTCATGACCATTACTATAAAGTCTTTCAGCATAGTAATTACATCATACTTAAGTTGTAACATAAATATCCAAGTCCATCTAGAAAATTCATCAACCAATGTTAGAAAGTATCTCATTCCATTATAAGTGGGAACCTTGTATGGCCCCCAAACATCCATATGAACCAAATGAAAGGAATCATTTGTCTTAGTACAACTAACTGGAAAGGGAACTCTTGTTTGTTTAGCTAAAGGGCAAATGTCACAATGACTTATTATAAAACTAGAATTATCTCTAAAAACACTAATCTTCTTGATTACTGCCATAGTCACATGCCCTAACCTCTTGTGCCAAATAGCTGCATTCAACTCTACGGAAACTGCCATTGTTTTTGGTCCTCTAGTAAATGGTTTCCTTTTCCTTGAGTTTAGGACATTTAAGCCATTTTTTCCCTTACCAGTCTCCTTCGCCCTCCCAGTGAAGAGATCCTGAAAGACAAAAAAATTGGGAAAAAACATGGCACAATAGTTCAAATCCTTTGTTAGCTTAGACACAGAGAAGATTAAACTTAAAGTCTGGTACACAAAGTACATCCTCAATCAAGTCACCTCCTGCTAAGTGACAATCTCCCACTTGAGTGATACTTGCTGACTCTCCATTAGGTAGCTGAACCTTTCCAGGATTTCCTATTGACACACCATTTTTTAGTGCAGATTCATCATTGACCATGTGATTTGTTGCCCCTGTATCTACTATCCATTTCAGTACATTCAAATTATCAGACAAAATTTTACCTGCCATGTTAGTACTAGCCTCAGATACTTGAGATTTGTTCAATAGTGCTAATATTTGGTTGTACTGTTCTGGAGTAAAAAATGGAGCTAAGACTTGTCCATTTCCTTGTTGTTATCCAGTGTTAATTACATGTTGAGCCTGTGCAATATTCTGTTGTTGTTGATTGAGAACAAGATCATCTTCATGATTACCTTCTATGAATGCATTTGCTTTCTTCTTCCCCTTGAAATCAGCCGGATAACCTATTATCTTATAACACTTTTTCTTGAGATGGCCTTTCATTTTACAAAACTCACGGTGCATGAGCTTGTATCAATTCTCCCTGTTATGCCCTTTCATGTTGCAAAAAACACAAAACATAGGAAAATTCCTTTGAGGTTTCTGAGTTCCTTTCATGTTTGTAGTAAAGAGTTTTGTGGAATCAATGTGTTCACCTAACCCATAACCACCACCAGATACTAGTTTTTGACTCTCATCCTGAGCAATTAAGGCATATGCTTGATTCACAGTTGGTGTTGATGACATCATGAGAATTTAACTACGAGCTTGACTATAACCATCGTTTAAGCCCATTAGAAATTGCAACAACCTTTGATTTGTCAAGTGAGTAACAAAGTCTTTAGACTTATCACAACAGGAAGGCACATGCATAATAGAATCAGTTTCATCCCAAAGATCTTTCAATTTTGAGTAATAAACAGAGACAGGTGAAACACCTTGAGTCAATGTAGCAACTTCCTTATGAAAATGATAAATTCTAGTGAGATTAACTCTATCAAATTTCTCCTTTAAATCATTCCAAACAGAATAAGCATCAGGACGGAAGAGTATACCGCTAAGAAGCTCCTTGCTTACATTGCTCGTAATCCATGATTTCACCAAAGCATTGCAGTGATCCCACTATTTCTCCAAATCCTTGTCAACAGTATCTCCACGAACGGTGTCGTCGATAAATCCGATCTTGTTTTTGCATTCCAACGCCAACAACATCGCGCGACTCCAAATGCTTTAATGTTCCATTCCGACGAGCAGTATCCCAGTTTGTACCACTCCCGGCGAATCCGACGGCTGCAGATAAAGCGGATGGTTGTGGTCAATTGTGCTGGATCTAGATTCAGTACTAGAATTCACCATAATTGCAGAATTAGGTTTTCAAACGAACTTCGAAGACGAAGAATTTCTCAATTTACTTTCAAAATTGACGAAGAAAATCCCTAAATTCTTTAAATTAGAAACTCTGATACCATGTTAAATTCAGTGATTAACACAAATTTGATGTGTGTGTGTAATTGATCGAGCGAGTAGAAGAGAGAATTGATAGAGAGGAAATGAGCTCTAACAGAGTTGCAGAAGGAAGAAAATGATTTCTCTCTTACATTTACAATATGAGATACAAGTATTTATATACAATTGGCTAACCATGATTTACTCTAAATAACAATTAACTATAGTTAAGTTATCAACTAACTATGGTTGATGAGCCAACTAACTAAGTACCATGTGTACTAGCACTATTACTAGCACTATTTTCTACACCTACTTGAGCATCTTTCTTTTTCTTTTTTCTTCTTATTAAGATTTCCTTCATTTCCCGTTGGGGCGTAGGCCTCACCTGTTTTTCCTTCTTTTTGTTCTTTTCACCCTTTTCTTCCTTTTATCATTTTTTCTTCTTCTTCTTCTTCTTCTTCTTCTTCTTCTTCTTCTTCTTCTTCTTCTTCTTCTTCTTCTTCTTCTTCTTCTTCTTCTAACATTCAATCTTTATTCTATTTCATATCTTACTTCTAGACAATTATTAGTGATAGGTAATTTGAATTAATTTAGTTTATATATAATTTCTTTCTTCTTATAGCTTGTTTGGATGGTTGTTATCTATTGTATTGTATCGTATTGTTTCTTTAAATTCTTCTTCTTGTAACATTCAATCCTTATTTTATTTCATATCTTACTTCAGATTAATTATTAGTGATAGATAATTTGAATTAATTTAGTTAGCATATAATTTCTTTCGTTTTACAGCTTGCTTGGATGGTTGTTACCTATTATATTGTATCGTATTGTTTCTTTAAATAAGATATTTATTTTGGATGTTACTTAAATTTTATTGTATCGTATCGTCAAATCCGTCGTTGCGTAACGACGAATGTGCCATTTTATGTAACAACCGATTTGGTGTGGTTGTATTGTTATCTTGTCTTTTTCTCTCCTCTCACCCTTCATTATTATTAAATAATTTTATTTTATCATTACCTACCTTTTTATGTAATAAAATTACCTTGTATCATAATTTTTCTTTATAATATTGCAAGTTTATTATTCATATTGCTGGTGCATGATATCATGAAACAACATCAAACAATACAATCTATCCAAACATTATATTCATTAAATAATACAGTATAATACAATACAATAAAATACAAATATGACACATTATAAAACGATGTGTAAACAACTATCGAAACAAGTTGATGAAACAATATTAATTTATATATTGAAGTATAATTTGAACAATATCTTCTATTGAATTTGAAATTAAATGACTTGATTGATGGTCATTTTGGGTCGATTAGCATAGGATGGACGTTAAAAGGTTTTTATTTGGAAGTAATCATCATATAACTCAACAATTAAGGTGAAAAATTTAATCTAAGAACATACAATTAGATTAATCTAGTCAAACAAAGAATATGTATTAACTACTCTTTAAGCAAATTTTTGTATTGAGGCGCCTTTCGTGAAATGTTATTTTTCTTTTGCATTTTTATTTTAAAATGTATTTAAATTAAGCGTAAAAAAATTGAACTAAAATCGAACTTATTTGCTTTGTAAATAATAGACCTATTCAAACAAACCAAAAACTAACATAACCGATCCATTATTCGTATTCTGTCTTTGTAGCTAGTGGCAGCTATACTGCATAATATAATGACACCCGCAACCTTCGAATCCTGAATCCGCTTCTGTTTCTGTTGATAAGTTGGTAGGTCGTAGGTCTTTTCTGTGTTCTGGTGACATTATTCTTGCTATAATAATTTTAATTGTTTCGATGATGGCTTATATTTCTTATAAAAATGAATTTTGTTTCTCTTTTCTTTATCTTTTGCACGTATTCTTAGTTAATTGATGCTCATGTCTAATAACGAACCAGTATCTTGGATATTCATTACTAAAATGTTCTGCAATATGTAATAAAAAATGAGTATCTTGACTATTTTGCTTCTCTATTTAACGTTGTCGTTATTGGTCGCTTTCATTATTGATTGGAAGTTATGGAAACGCGCTGCACTTCTAGGTTGTTTTAAATTGTTGAAGGAACTAATAATGGATATTCCCCTTTCATCAAGGTATTGAACCACTAAAGTTGAGAAGATGATTTATAGTAGTCTATATTTATGCAATTTAGATGCTATTTACACTCTAATTTAATTGCATTTTATTGAGGTTTGAATGTTAAAAGATAATAATATACTCTAATTGATAAATTGATGTTTTGCGGGAGCCACTCCGAGCTAGGAGGGAGCTAAAGAGTGTTTTAGAGTCATTGTGAAGCGTAAAAGGCCAATCGAAGATTAGCCTGGACGAAAATGAGCGAGAAAAGCAAGCGAAACGCAACATCCAGGTACGCGACCCCGAAGTGGGCCGCAAATTAGCTTGTGAACTTGAGGCAGTGGGGCAGTCAAAATCCACGGCCGGATCTGCGGTCGAATCCGCGGCTGCGGACGGGCGGTCAAAAGCGAAACACGCAGGGGCAATTGTGTAATTTCCTAGGCGACTAACCTAAACCTATATGAAGCCTAAACTCGCCTAGAAGTTGGATATAGATGGTTTTTAGAAGATTTTAGAGGCAAGAACAAGGGAGAGAAGCAAAATCAATTCCTAAGAATTTTATCTTCTTCTTCTTACTTCTAGTTTGATGATTATGAATTATATTAGTGATTTGCTTTGCATTAGTATGAGTAGCTAAACTCCTAATCTAGGGTTTTGATGGAACCTATTGAAGGATGAAATTCTTGTTACGTTAATATAGATTTGCCATATTATTCTAATCTATTTGTTCAACTATATATTTATTGTTGTTGATTGAAGGGCCCTCAATTAACTGTTCCTATTTAGTATGCAATAATCAGGAGAGAGTGCATATTTAGGTCGTTGTAAACAACATCACTCCTGACATATATGAGGGATCAATACGAAGGGTTTGAAGGTGGGATAACGAAACCTTGGGTGCGCTCTAAGTGAACTGTAATTAAGGATAGCTAGCATAATTCGGGAGAATATGTCTAGTATATTGTTGTAATTACTCGGGAGAGAGTTACGATAGTCAGAGTGCTCATGATCGATAGAGAATACTTAAGCAAATTTATAGCAAACGTCGCGGGAAGGACTCCGACAATAGGGGAAATCAGAACCTTAGATCATTCCAATTCTTGTCTACAACCCGTTCGTAGTTAGTTCTTAATTATTGCATTTTCATTACGTAATATTTAATTAGTAAACATCCATTCTATTACTTAAGTATTTCTGAAGATTGAATACGGGAATTTGTGTGAGTTCAATAGTTGTGATTGATAGGTTAATTCCCTGTGGGATTCGACTCCAAACTTGTTAACCAAAATATATTTGCAGCGAACGCTTTGTCCTTTTTATAAGGCATAGTTGGGCGTGATCAAATTTTGGCGCCGTTGTCGGGGAATTAACGGTGTTATTAACTGAAGTTAAAAGAAGTGCAAAAAATTCTTAGTGTAGTCAATTTTCTTCAATTTAAATTGAATACATTGAAATTCTAACGTTTGTAGTCTAGGGTGTTACATGTGCATGCTTAGAAACTCCTTAAGAACTGGTGAATTGTTCGAAGCATTATCAGATCTCGAGAAAGTTTTCAAGGCATTGAATTGTGCAAACAAGAAAGGAAAACAACAACAGAACTCACCAGAACAAATTGAACCATACTGGGAGACGAAGTAATCAACAGGAACAATGGGGATAATATGAATGACCCGAACAATCAGGGTGTGGTGCCTCTTGTACCAGAAGCAACATTTTATGACTGGGCACAACCCACCACTGACAATCTGGAAACCGCAATTACAGTCCCTTAGATACAAGCAGAATCATTCCAAATTACAAATAACATGCTACGTTTGTTGCAGAACAAGGGCAGGGTCATACATTGAAGACCCTCAACAGAATCTGAAGAATTTCCCGTCGATATGTGACACCGAAAGAAATACGGTTGTTTTTGTTTCCATTCTCAGTGACAGGAGTGGATCAGACTTGGATTAACTCACTCCCTATAAACTCTATCACTACTTGGGAGGAATTAGTCAAGCAATTTGTGAACAAATTCTACCCACCCAATAAGACCGCTCAACAAATTGATGAGATATTGAGCTTCAGACAGAAACCAACAGAGACATTATAAGAAACGTGGGAGAGGTTCAAGGGTCTGCTGGTTACGTGTCCACATCATGGTATTACAGAGCAAATGCTAGGGCAGAGGTTTTACATAGGTTTGGCAGATAGCTTGAAGGCCAATGTTGATGCTTCAGCAGGTGGAGCATTTTTTAGCAAAACATTCAGAGAAAGCAAGATCTTACTTGACAAGATGGCACAAAACTCAGGATGGACGACAAGAAACGCTCCAATCACTCTCGTGGTTCACTCAGTGGCCTTAGACCCAGCTAACTCCATAGCTAAAAATATGGCCACTCTATTGACACAAATGAGCATCCTCACCAAGAAGGTTGATGAATCAGGACAGAACAACATGTACACATAGTTGACTCAACTAATGGGGGTTTATGTACATCATGCATTAATCAACCATATGTTTGCTCGTGAAGTGGGAAAGGTGATAACCAACAATATCAGGATAACATGAATTATGTGGCCACCTATGGAGGACAGAGACCAGGTGGTCAGAATTGGGGATAGTAGAATCAACAATATAGACCAGATCCACAGCAGCACAACAATAGCAACAATTTTGGGGCCACATGACCTCAGGGTCAAGTGGTTCCTTACCAAAGGCAACATGGCTACAACCAGCAAAATCAGCAGCATGCTTATCATCAACCTCAACAACATCAGCATGTGAGACATGAAGATGGGTTAGCTAGACTTGAGGGAATGATACAACAATTGATTGGGTCTACTGGGAAAATATCTGAAAGAGTAGACACATATGAGTCAACAATAAATAATATTGAGATCCAAATAGGACAAATTTCGATGGCTTTAAATAATCGTCTCCAGGGGACACTACCTGCAGACACACAAATCAATCCAAAGGAACAAGGCCCGAAATAGCTAATGGCAGTGAGTCTCCAAAATGGTTGAGACCTAGACCTGGAGCAAGCAATTGCTCGCGAAAGCAGACCTACCGAGACACTGCTGCCAGTACCCATTAAGGTAGATGATTCAGCAGCGTTAACTGAGGTGACGGTACAACATGCACAAGAGGATGCCAACAAAGAAAAAGAGGTTGTGAAAGAGACCGAGGCAACACACAAATCGATAGTGGAGGCAGTGCCTGAACAAGAAAAAAAATCAAATCACAGGGAATAAGCGACCTCCAACACCATTCCCACAAAGATTGGCCAAATATTAGAAAGATGAGCAGTCTAAGAAATTCTTGGAGACGTTGAAGCAAATTCAGGTAAACATTCCATTGATTGATGATTTAAAGGAGATGCCTGGTTATGCGAAAATGATGAAGGACTTGATGTCCCGCGAGTTCGGCTTTCAAGACTTGGCCACAGTTACACTGACTCAGACTTGCAGTGCTGTTGTGGCGAGACCCATTGCTGAGAAGCTGTATGACCCAGGGAGTTTCACAATCCCATGCACAATAGGAAATTATGCATTTGTTAAGGCACTGTGTGATATGGGGGCAAGCATAAACATTATGCCCCTGGTTATCTACAAAAGGCTAGGCATTGGAAGAGCTAGACCCACGTCCATGTTACTACAGCTGGCTGACTGGACAGTGAAGAGACCCTCTGGTATTCTAGATGATGTATTAGTACAAGTTGGGAAGTTTGTGTTCCCAGCAGATTTTGTCATTCTTGATTGTCGGGTTGACGAGGAAATTCCCATAATTTTGGAAAGACCATTCTTGACCACTGGGAGACTCTAATTGACTATGAAATTGGAGAGCTCAAAATGAGATTAAATGATGAAGAGATAACATTCAACGTGCATAAATCAATGCGGAGACCAAGTGAATTCGCCAATGGATCTCTAATAGATTCCGTGGATGTAATTTTGGAGGAGGAAGATAAGACATTGAACACTAAAAATCCTCTAGCAGCCTGTCTCATGAACCTAGATGAAGCCAATGGAGAATAATTGGCAGAGTGGATACTTTATCTTGAAGGCCAAGGTTTTTGGAAGAGAGAGCTCGAATTTGAGCCCTTGCACTTAGAGGAAAGAAAAACTCCCCCAGCTAAGCCATCGATAGAAGAGCCACCAAATTTGGAATTGAAGCCATTGCCATCTAATCTTAGGTATGCATTCTTAGGACCTAACTCAACTTTACCTATTATTACCTCATCCAGTTTGTTAGATGTGCAGACGTAACAACTTTTGCAGGTACTGACGTAGTGCAAGACTGCAATTGGGTGGACTATTGCAGACATCAAGGATATCAGCCCGGCCTTCTGTATGCATAAGATTTTACTAAAAGATACCTTCCAGAGAACATCAAAGAAGGCTGAACCCCAACATGAAGGAAGTGGTTAATAAAGAAGTGATTAAGTGGTGAGATGCGGGAATCATATTTCCTATCTCTAACAGCAATCGGGTTAGTCCAGTTCAGTGTGTGCCAAAGAACGGAGGTATGACGGTAGTGAAAAATGAGAAGAATGAATTGATCTCTACACGAACAGTCACAGGTTGGCGAATCTGTATGGATTACAGGAAGTTTAACTTGGCTACTCGGAAAGACCACTTCCCACATCCATTCAATGATCAGATGCTAGATAGATTGGCAGGGAGGTCCCACTTTTGCTTTCTATATGGGCACTCAGGGTATACCCAGATATCTATTGCACCAGAGGATAGAGAGAAAACCTCGTTCACCTGCCCTTATGGAATTTATGCTTTTCGGAGAATGCGGTTTGGCCTATGCAACGTACCTACCACATTCCAAAGGTGCATGATGGCCATCTTCATGGATATGGTAGAGGAAATAATGGAGGTTTTTATGGATGATTTCTCAGTGGTGGGGAAGTCATTCGATGATTGACTCATGAAATTGAAAATAGTATTGAAGAGGTGTATCGAGACGAATCTAGTACTCAACTGGGAAAAGTGCCATTTCATGGTACATGACAATATAGTCTTGGGACACCTAGTGTCAAGTAAAGGCATTGAAGTGGATTGTGCAAAGTTTGACGTGATAACAAAGCTTCAACCACCCGCTTCCGTCAAAGAAATCAGAAGCTTCCTTGGGCATGCCGGTTTCTATAGAATATTTATAAAAGATTTTTCCAAAATTGCTAACCCCTTGTGTAAATTTCTTGAAAAATGTCACCATTTTGTGTTTTCTGATGACTGCAGGGTAGCATTTGAGGAATTGAAGAAGAGACTGGTAAGAACACGTATCGTAGTTGACCCTGACTGGGAGAAACCATTTAAGCTAATGTGTGATGCGAGTGACTATGCTGCGGGAGCAGTTCTTGGGCAGCGAAAAGATACTATCGTGCATCCAATATACTACGCAAGTAGAACGCTGAGTAGAGCCCATCTGAATTATACTGTGACCGAGAAGGAGATGTTGGTAGTGGTGTTTACATTTGACAAGTTCAGATCGTACCTGATAGGCTTGAAGGTAATTATTTATACTTATCATGCTGCTCTCAGGTAGCTAATCGAGAAGAAGGAGTCAAAATCGCACCTAATTCGATGGGTTCTACTGCTGCAAGAATTTGACTTGGAAATCCATGACCGTAAGGGAACAGAAAACCAAGTAGCTGATCATTTGTCTAGACTGGAAGGAGCTGAGAAAGAGGTTGAGGTAGAAAAGATTCTGGAAACCTTTCTATATGAGCAATTACTATCCACGAGTCTTGAGGAAGAGCCATGGTATGCAGACATTGCAAACTATCTGGCAAGCGAAATTGTTCCTTATGACCTTTCCTTTGTCCAAAAGAAAAAGTTCTTTCGTGATTGTCGCATGTATTATTGGGATGAGCCTTATCTGTACAGGATTTGTATTGGTTGTTGGATCAAGAAGATGAATGGTTTTGAAGATTGACAAATGAACTCAGAGTTGAACCAGGTCCATCACTGGAGACATAGACATGCAGAGGTAATGGCACGTGAGGTGATCGTAAACAGGAGATAAGCACAATAAGTGATCTGAAGATATATCTCCTGGTTGAAAAGGTTGAAAATTGATAGGGAGATGGACTCCTTATTCAGTAAAGACAGAATCAAGATAGAAGAGGATCTAGGGAGTTGAGATCAACTAGAACTCTTCCTCCAAGGAAGAGTTGCATAATAATTGGAAGAGTTGCATCCTAATTCTAGTATATCTCTTTTTCTACGGATCCTATATATTGTCAAGTGTTCTTATTGAATAGGCGCACACAAACATAGAAGAAAAACAAGAATTGAGAACAAAATTACCAAAGCAATTTTGTAAGCAGTTCGTGTGAGAATTTCCTGTGCGATTCTGAAGCTACTTGAACCAGCAAGAAGAACCAGTTCCATCTGTTGTCGTTTAGTCTAGTTTATTTGTAGTAGGTGATTACAAAGTGTATCTTTTAGCTTTATCTAGAAGCATTTGTAATAGGTACTGAGTATTCAAGTTAGAGTTAACTTGAAGGTTGTCACAAATAGCTAGAGGCTAGTTTGCCACAAAGGGTTAGAGTTAATCCGTAGGTTTAGAAAAGAGTTTATTTTGTAAATGCTGTTTGGCTCATTGATTTAGTGAATATTTTGGGAAAATTCGACTGGGAAGTAGGTCGTGGGTTTTTTCACCTTTTGATCCAGGTGTTTTCCACGTAAAGCTGTTGTGTTCTTTATTTTCTGTAATTATTATTCCGCAAACTGTAGGAGTTGGAACACATAGAAAAACCTTGTCCTTCTATAACTACTGCACGTGAAAATAGGTCACAACACAAATCATCCCCCTCTTGTGTGGTATTGACATAGATAAATAACAATTGGCATCAGAGCTGGTTATCCTTAAAGAGGCTAACACCTTAGGAAAATATCAAGATGAGTGCACCACCCAGAAACTGGAAAGGACAATCAACTGCTAGGCCACCACTTTTCAATGGCCAGTACTACTCATGGTGGAAGAACAGGATGAAGGACCACTTAATTGGAGAAGACTATCAACTATGGGACATAGTCACTGATGGTACTTTGGCCACCATGAAGAAGACTGCAGAAGGAGTACATGTGCCAAAGACAAGAGCTGACTGCACTGCTGAAGACTTAAGAAAATGGGAAAAGAATGCCAAGGCCAAGAAGTGGCTTGTGTGTGGACTTGGTCCAGATGAGTACAGTAGAATTCAAAGCTGCACCACTTCCAAGGAAATTTGGGACACCTTGCAAGTGGCTCATGAAGGAACTCCACAAGTGAAAATATCCAGAGGTACATTACTATATTCTCTATATGAGAATTTCTCTACGAAGGAAGGAGAGACCATCCAAGAGATGTAAACTAGATTCACTACTCTAACAAATGAACTAAAATCTCTTGGAAGGACTATCCTTGAAGAAGACAAGGTTGAAAAGATTTTGACAAGGGCTCTGCCAATCTCTTGGGAGCGTAAAATCACTGCTATTCAGGAATCCAAGAACATGGCAACCCTCAAATTGGATGAGATAATTGGAAATCTCATTGCCTATGAACATAGAAGGCAGACAATGAAGATGGATGCTCCCAAGAAGGAAAGAAGTATAGCACTGAGAATCACTGAGGGAATAGATCCGAAGGAATATGAAATGGCTATGATCACCAAGGAATTCAGAAACTATCTCATCAGGAAAAAGGGCATCTCAAGAGGTGGAAACTACAACAAGGCAAAGGCACGAGAAAAACCCACCAATGAGGGATGCTACAAATGTGGAAAAACTGATCATCTCATCAAGAACTATCCTCAGTGGGAAGTTGAATGGAAAAAGAAAATATTTGAACGGAGGAACTGGAAGAAGGAACTGGTTCATCCCAAGAAAAACACAACATCAACAAAAGCTATGGTTGCTGCTTGGGGAGAAAGTTCAGATGAAGAATCAGATGGAGATGAGAAAGCACTCATGGCAATTGGTGAATCAGATGAGGACTCAGAGGTAAGTATATCTCATCTCAAAAATAATATTAAGTTCTTATCCAAAGAAAAACTCTCTGAATTATTAATTGACTTCATTGATGATTCTGAAGAAATAAATAAAGAAAAAGAACAACTGTCTAAGGAGTGTGTAATGTTAAAATCAAAGTGTAAGAACCTGGAGCTCAGAGTAAGTGAATCTGTAAGCAAAAACACTGCCTTGAAGAACTAGTTCATCCACTTGAAAATAAGGTCCTAGAGTTAAAATTTAAAATTGAAACTAGGAACTAGCAAGAAGATAGCCGACAACTCTCAACTCATATTAGAAGAAAGTGTAGGCAGACTAAAGGATGAGTTGTATAATAGAGATTAACAAATAAGAGTGATAAAAGAGGAACTTGGAAAGGTCAAACATGAACTGGATCGAACATGCAAATGGAATAAATCTTCTAATGCCTTGACATGGATTCAAGAAAATCACAGTAGCAACAAAAGAGGACTTGGTTTTGGGAGTCAACTACCTAAATGGGATCCCAAAAGTAAGTACCTCACACTTCGTGAGAACAAAACCTGCACCCACTGTGGTAATACTGGTCACTACAAAATTGAATCCAATGCAAAAGAGCATGCCAGTCAAAGGAATAAAAGCTTTGTTCGAAAGAAAAATTGGCAGCCAAATTGGGCCAGAAGGACCTTAATTCATCCTTTTTCTCATAGAAAAGGACCCAAACTAGTTTGGGTTCTTAAGACTTACCCATAATCTTCTCTTGCAGGTTCAAGTGAAAGAGAGCAGTCAAATATGGTATTTGGATAGTGGCTGCTCAAAGCACATGACAGGGAACAAGGAACAGTTCCTTTCACTTGAAAACCTCAAACAAGGAAATGTCTCCTTTGGAAATGGGAAAAAAGGTGAAATTGTTGGGGTTGGTAAGGATGCCACACGTTCCATTGAGAATTTTTACTTGATAGATGGCTTGAAATATAGCCTAATCAGTGTGTCATAACTGTGTGATAAAGGAAACCTGGTTGCATTCACTTCTACAAAATATTTTGTGATTAATCTTATCACTGGCAAGATTGTTTTGCAGGGAAAAAGAGTGAATAATATCTATATCATAGACCTGTCCACACTATCAGAAAATAAATTAAATTGTTTGAGTGTGTTGGACAGTGATCCCCTCCTTTGGCACAGAAGACTTGGACATGCTAGCTTAAATCAACTCAACAAACTAGTCTCCAAGGACCTAGTGATAGGTCTCCCTAACATTAAGTTCAAGGAAGACAAAGTTTGTAAGGCTTGTCCAAGGGGGAAACATGTAAGATCATCTTTCAAAATCAAGAAAATGGTAAGTACCACTAGGACGATGAAACTGGTCCATATGGATATATGTGGTCCGATGAGAATATTAAGCAGAGGTGGTAAGATATATGTAATGGTGCTTGTTGATGACTATTCTAGATTTACCTGGACATTGTTTCTAACATCTAAAGATGAAGCATTTGACATGTTTACTTCTTTTGTTAGAAAAATACAGAAATAATTAGGAAATCAACTTGCATCAATAAGGTCTGATCATGGCACTGAATTTGAAAATGCAAAGTTTGCTGAATTTTGTGATGAACATGGCATAGATCATAACTTCTCTGCTCCTAGAACTCCATAACAAAATGGAGTTTTTGAAAGAAAGAACAGAACCCTTGAAGATATGGGTAGAACCATGCTTCTTTCTGGTAAACTACCTCATAACTTCTGGGCAAAAACAATAAGAACTGCATGCTACATCATAAATAGGTGCATGACTAGACCACTTGTAGAGAAGACTCCCTATGAGTTACTTAAAGGGAGAAAGCCCAAGATATCCCATCTTAGGGCTTTTGGATGTAAGTGCTTTGTGCATAACAATTTCAAGGACTCCCTAGGTAAGTTTGATCCCAAAAGTGATGAGGGAGTATTCTTGGGATATTCTTCACATAGTAAGGCTTATAAAGTGTATAACAAAAGAACTATGTGTTTTGAAGAGAGTGTGCATGTTGTTTTTGATGAAACTAACATTCTCTCTGAGAGACAGGAACAAGTAGATGAAGAAATTGGGCTGGTCAGAAACTCATACCAAACTGGAGCGACACTAGAGGAAGGAACGGGTGATGGAACAGGTCCATCCATCCCAGGCAACATGCCAGGGGGAATTTAGCAACAAACTAATTTCCAAACCTCATTGGAACCTGTCCCTGATCCTGCTCCTCAGCAACAAGACACTGTAAGATCTTCAAGTAATACCCAGTTGGTTGTAAAACCACACAAATATCAAAGCTCACACCCCATGGAGAGCATTATAACTGATCCAATATCTGGAATCAGAACCAGATCCTCTTTGAAAAATCTGTGTGCGTTTGATGCTTTTCTATCCTTGATTGAACCTAAAAATATTGTTGAAGCTTTGCAGGATGCATATTGGGTAAATGCAATGCAATAAGAACTCAACTAATTTGAAAGGAGTCAAGTTTGGCATCTGGTACCCTGAACCTTTGATAGATCAGTGATTGGCACAAAGTGGGTATTCAGAAACAAGCTTGATGAATATGGAACTGTTACAAGAAACAAGGCAAGATTGGTGGTTCAAGGATACAACCAGGAGGAAGGAATAGACTATGATGAAACCTTTGCTCATGTGGCAAGGTTGGAAGCAATTAGGCTCCTCATAGCCTTTGCTGCTTACATGGAATTCACCCTTCACCATATGGATGTCAAGAATGCATTCCTGAATGGCTATCTCAAGGAAAAAGTGTTTGTAAAGCAGCCTTCGGGATTTGAAAACAAGGAGAATCCTGATCATGTGTACAAGCTTGACAAAGTACTGTATGGACTCAAGCAAGCTCCAAGGGCATGGTATGAAAGGCTTTCAAAATTCCTGCTGGAGCATGACTACAGGAGAGGTAAAATTGATAGCACCTTATTCTTGAAGGAAAAAGGTAAAGATCTCTTGGTAGTGCAGATATATGTAGATGACATAATCTTTGGGGCAACTTCTGAAAAGCTAAGTAAAGAATTTGCTAAACTAATGGGGAGTGAATTTGAAATGAGCATGATGGGTGAGCTTAACTTCTTTTTAGGCTTACAAATTAAACAAAATTCAAATGGAACTATGATCCATCAGCAAAAATATGTGAAATATTGCTTAAAATATTTAAAATGGAAGACTCAACGGAAATAGACACTCCTATTGCAACAGCCACAAAACTAGATGTAGATGAACCTGGTTCATCTGTCGACCAAAAGTTGTATAGAGGAATGATTCATTCATTGTTGTATCGTACTACTAGTAGACCTGACATTGTCTTCAGTGTAGGGTTTTACGCAAGATTTCAGGCTAATCCAAAGGAATCACACTTAACTGCAGTGAAGAGAATCTTGAGATACCTTAAAGGCACCACAGACCTCTGTCTTTGGTATCCTAAAGGTAGTAATTTTGATCCTGTGGGATATGCTGATGCTGACTATGCAGGCTTTTTGGTAGATAAAAAGAGCACCTCAGGTATGACACAGTTTTTGGGCTCATGTCTTGTGTCTTGGGACACTAAGAAACAGAATTCAGTAGCTCTATCTACTGCTGAGGCTGCGTACGTGGTTGCAGCCTCATGCTGTGCTCAGTTGCTATGGATTAAGCAACAACTGATGGATTTTGGCATAGAGGTTGGATGCATTCCTATCTTCTGTGATAACACTAGGGCTAGTAGTATGACAAAGAACCCCATCCATCATAAAAGAACAAAGCACATAGATGTTAGACACCATTTCCTAAGAGACAACTATGAGAAGGGAATGATCTCTATTGAATTCTGTGCTACTGACAGACAAATTGTTGACATATTTACTAAGGCACTAAGTAGAGAGAATTTTTAGAGAAACATGTTAGAATTAGGGATGATTAAGATCACCTAATGGAACCAATTCAAAACAAAAAAAATAAATTTTGGCTAGGAATTCTGAAAAGTGTAAATAATCAGAATAATCGTTGCTTAGTCTCATGCCTTAAAAGGCATACTCTCTTGCCATGTGTTAATATGAATCCTTGGTGACTAATGATGTTTTTTCTAGTTTTGTAAATTGAGGCTTGATCAAGAGATTCTAACAAGATGAACCTGGTTCATCGATACTAGTTCATCTGATAGACAAGGTATATGCTCATCACTATACACATATTGAAATATCTATAGTTACTCATGAGCAGGACTCTATCTATAATAAGCCTTTACTAAATCTAGTACCCATCCCAAATTCGAACCAGTTCCAAAGAGTCAAATCAAATTAAAATAGCCTAGATTATAGGGGAGTCATAACCGTCACTTATCACCTGACACTCCTGAACCGATTAGACTCCCACTAGACCAAAATTACATCCGTTGTGTATTTATTAACCAAGCCTTTAAAAACCCATCATCACTTCTCTAATATCTCACCTTTTTCTTAAATCCATAACCGTCGAAACCCTTTCAAACTTCTACTCTAACACCTTGATCCTAATTTTCTTTAACAAAAATCATCACCATGGCTAACACTCCACCTCCTACTCCATCCTCCTCAACCACACCTGACTACAGTATCACTCTTGAAGATAATGGTTCCAATCCATCTCAATGAAATTCTTCCACCCCATCTCAATCACAACCCACCACCCCTCAAAACAACCTTGTTCCGTCTCCTCCAACCACTCCCGTCGTACAACCAAGCCCAAATTCAGAACCCAGGAGAAGGCGTGTGAAAATGCTCGCCAGAAAGACTGTGGCCTTCTGGCTCTCTAGCTAGGAAATTGAACGCAAAGCTTCAAGCTAGCCAGGACCAAGAATTTGAGAATTCCAATGACTCTTTCAAGTTTGCCAATGAGGGGGAAGCAACTGGTTCGTCTGATTCTGAAGAGGTAACATCTAAAGTTGAGTCTGAGCCAGTCACTTCTGAAAATAGGTTTGTTTTAATTGGGTCTGTAGTGGATATGGAGATTCCTAATAGGAGAATAAGAGGCGGTAAAAAATAACTTTGTGAGTGAGGGAGAAATAAGTACTGTGAGGGAAACAGGGGAAGGAGGTACTCCATTGGAAATTTGTGGGACTGTCCCAGTGGTTGTTGAAGAAGGTGCCAAGGATTTAGGGGGAAGTAATTCTATAGAGGCAGTAGAGGGGATGGAAAATCTTCAACATGCAACTGATGAACCTGGTTCATCCATTGAAGAAACTTTGGCTGATCTTATGAGAAAGTTAGGGGAGAGCTATATACCCAAAAAGAAGAAGACAACCAAGACCAACAAAGCTACTCTTCCAGTGGAAAGCAAGAAGAGAAAAGCCACTCCCTTTGTTGATGCTTCCATTCCTAGAGATCGCACCACAAGGAGTGTAATTAGGCAGAGTTAAGAGGAGTTGCAGAAGGCTTTGAGGGAGAGTAGGAGAAAAAAAGCTGAAAAAGGGAAGGCAAAAGTGTTTGAGCCAGCAAAGGTTGTTGATGTTGAGGAGATGGACCTGGTCCATCAAGAGGAACAAATGGAAGAAGTTGAGTTTCAGACACCCAAACCAAAGAAGGCCAAGACTTCTTCCAAGAAGTCACCATATGTGTCTGCTACACCCTCGACTGTTGCTAGAAGGACTAGGTCCACAAAGAAATCAAAGAAGGCTCAGGTTGATGATGAGGAGTGGAGTGGTGAAGAATCAGAGGAGCCTGGTGGAGAGATAGACAAATTGACAAAATTTGGGAAGCGCACGATACTAAAGGGAAGAATGTTGAAGGATCTTGAAGAATCTGGTATGATTTACCTTGTGGACACTGTGGAAGTACAAGGCTGGAAGGACATGGTACTTCAACTTGAAGGCAGGCTGGCCAGGAATGAGATTGTCGAGTTCATGGCAAAGGCGGAAGTCAAGGATGGAAGGGTATCCAGTCAAGTGAAGGGGGTTAAGATATCCTTTGATTCCAAGGAGTTGGGTGAAATTCTTGGGATTCCCGCTGAGGGATATGATGATTATACAAGACAGCGGTGGCCCAGCTTGGATGGCCTTCCTTCTGCACTGCAAATCACCAGGAGGTTCAGTGATAATGCTGAAGAAGTGGAACCAAGGGTTGTGTTCAAAAGAGAGATGACCCCTCAATACAAAGTGGTGTATGAGTTTGTCAATAAATGCATACTGCCCAGGCAAGAGAGGAGGCATATAGCAAACTACATGGATTTTACTCTCATGGAATGCCTGGACAGTGGAAGGCAAATCAACTCTCCCTCTTTCATAATTCAGTTGCTGGACAGGGTGGTGAATGGCTCCAAGGCTCATGCTATCCCATATGGGTTCATCCTAACGACTGTGCTGGCTCACTTTAAAGTGCCCGTGAAGAAAGCAGAAATGGACACTGTAAAGGACCATTTTGGGAAGAACACGCTTCTGACATGAGATTATGATGTGAATGTTCCTGACGATGAACCTGATTCATCAAGGAAAACGCTTGTGAATAGCAAGGTCAGAGCGCTTGTGCATGAAGGTGGGGTTAAGGATACTAAAATCCTTCGCCTGAAGACTCGCCTTGCAGAGGTTGAGGCTAAGCAGGATGCTCTCAGATCTGGAATGGCTAATGAAAAGGAGAAGAATGCGGGGATTCTTCAACAAATGCTCTTTCCTCTCCAAGAAAAGAACCCAACCTCCACCCCTTCCCAGCCTTAGGTGTCCAGTGCCGTCCCTCACCCCTCTATGACCCAGTTTGGGATTTTTTTTGCTATCTTTTGCTCATGCTTGTAACTCTTTTTAGTTCGTGATCTGTTTAGTGCTTGAACCATGCTTTTATCAATGAATTATGCTATTTTTTATCTTACTCATTGTGTCTCACTTTCCTTGATAGTTTACGGCCTTGGTTCGCTATTAATGATTAATACATGTTTGCACTTGCTGTTGCATCAGTGGCCATGGGTAATTATTATAAATCTGGTACTTCTAACACTTTGCAACTTTTCGATGATGCCAAAAGGGGGAAGATGTGCTATATTAAAAATTGTGATATTTATAACCTAATGAACCTGGTTCTTTATGATAAATGCTTAATACTATAAAAAGTGTCAATGTTGCATTAAAGTGATTACAGGACTAAGCATAGAGTTTTTCATCATCAAAAAGGGGGAATTTTTTGGATCAAGAAGCTGAATGATTTTGAAGATTGATAAATGAACTCAGAGTTGAACCAGGTCCATCACTGGAGACATAGACATGCAGAGGTAATGGCACGTGAGGCGATTGCAAACAGGAGATAAGCACAATCAGTGATCTGAAGATATATCTCCTGGTCAAAAAGGTTGCAAATTGATAGGGAGATGGACTCCTTATTCAGTAAGGAAAGAATCAAGATAGAAGAGGATGTAGGGAGTTGAGATCAACTAGAACTCTTCCACCAAGGAAGAGTTGCATCCTAATTCTAGTATATCTCCTTTTCTACGGATCCTATATATTATCAAGTGTTCTTATTGAACAGGCGCGCACAAATGTAGAAGCAAAACAAGAATTGAGAACAAAATTACCAAAGCAATCTTGTAAGCAGCTCGTGTGAGAATTTCTTGTGCGATTCTGAAGCTACTTGAACCAGCTAGAAGAACCAGTTCCATCTGTTGTCTTTTAGTCTAGTTTATTTGTAGTAGGTGATTACAAAGTGTATCTTTCAGCTTTATTTAGAAGCATTTGTAATAGGTACTGCGTATTCAAGTTAGAGTTAACTTGAAGGTTATCGCAAATAGCTAGAGGCTATTTTTCCACAAAGGGTTAAAGTTAATCCTTAGGTTTAGAAAAGAGTTCATTTTGTAAAAGCTGTTTGGCTCATTTATTTAGTGAAGAGTTTGGGAAAATCCTACTGGGAAGTAGGTCGTGGTTTTTTCACCTTTTGAGCCAGGTTTTTCCACGTAAAACTGCTGTGTTCTTTATTTTCTGCAATTATTATTCCGCAAACTGTAGGAGTTGGAACACATAGAAAAACCTGGTCCTTCTACAACTACTGCACGCAAAAATTGATCACCACACAATCACCCCCCTCTTGTGTGGTATTGACATAGATAAATAACATTGATAACATGATCCGGAGATGTATCCCCGAGATAGACCAGTCTTTTATTTTGCAGGCATGTCACGCGTCACCATACGATGGGCATCTTAGGGGAGTAACAACAACTGCAAAAGTCTTGGAGTCGGGTTTCTACTGGCCAACATTTTTCAAAGATGCACATTTATGGGTAAAGGGTTGTGATGAATGCCAGTGAATCATGAATATTTCCCGTCGACGTGAGATGCCTATGAACCCAATTCAGGAGGTAGAAGTGTTTAATGTATGGGGAATCGATTTCATGGGGACTTTCGTCAGCTCATATGGAAACAAGTACATACTCGTCGCTATGGATTACGTGTCCAAATGGGTGGAGGCTGCAGCACTCCCTACAAATGATGCAAATGGGGTGATTGGTTTTTTGAGAAAGAACATATTCACCCGATTTGGCACTCCAAGGGATAATCAGTGACAGAGGCACTCATTTTTGTAATCGAGCCTTCGAGAAGTTGTTAGAGAAGTATGATGTACGCCACAAGGTGGCCACCCCATATCATCCACAGACGAGTGGGCAAGTGGAAGTGTCGAACAGAGAAATAAAGAGTGTGTAACTAAGACCGTGAATTCCACTAGAACAGATTGGGCGAGAAAGTTAGATGATGCACTCTGGGCTTATTGAACTGCTTTCAAAACACCAATTGGCATGTCACCATACAAATTGGTGTTTGAGAAGGCTTGTCATTTATTGGTGGAGTTGGAGCATAGATCTTGGTGGGCGCTGAAATAGTTGAATCTCGATATGGAAGCCGCGGGAACAAGTATAGTCACGGAGTTGCATGAGCTTGATGAGTTCTGCTATCATGCTTTTGAGAGCATAAGATTATACAAGGAGAGAATGAAGATGATACATGATAAAAACATTATTGAGCGGAATTTTAAACCCGGAGATACGGTATTGCTATACAACTCAAGAGTAAGGTTATTTTCGGGCAAACTAAATCCGCGATGGTCAGGGCCATTTCATGTGGTTGAAGTTCACGCCACTGGTGTTGTGAAGATTGCAGCAGAAAATGACTCTCGCGCATTCAGAATCAATGGGCACAGATTAAAACATTATGCAGGCATGGATAAAGTAAAAGGAGTGTTGGTGACCATTTGATCGAGCCTCAGAGGTTGAGCGAACCTTAAATGCACTTACCTACATCGTGCTGCAACGTTAAATCAGGCGTTGCATGGGAGGCAACCCATTGAGTTGTTGTAATCGTCATGCCGCGACGTTAACTCAGGCGCTTTTTGTGAGGCAACCCATTATTTTCTTCTTTTTCTTTTGTTGTTGTAATTGATGTTGAACATTATTGACCGATCTACTGGCGTGCAGGGAAAGAATCGTGGGCATCGGAAGGAGTCGGGTGTCAAAATTAACCCAGGAAGAGGTAAAAATGCGAAAAAGATGAAAATTGGTCGGAGACGAGGATCCGCGGTCGCGAATTGGACCGCATATCTGACCGCGAATTTTAGGCACCTCACTACTCTGAATCCGCGGTCATGAATTGGAACGTGGATCTGACCGCGAATTTTAGGCACTCTTCTGCCCAGAATCAGCGACCGCAGAGCTGGGCGGTCTAGGTAAGTATTTTCTTATTTTTTTAGTCTAAAATTTCTATTTTTTTCCCTAACTTAAACGCCCCCCCCCCCCTAATTCCCTTCCCACTTTCCCAACTACTCCTATTCCCTTCACCAAAACCCTTCTCCCTCCCCCACAAACACAAAAAACCGTTCCCTCCCCCTTCCTTCTCCCATATTCTTCCTTCAACACAAGACTCTCACCCCTTCTTCTCTTCTCCACTCAACCAATCTCCAACCTCCATTATTCTCAAGATATCCAAGTAAGTACATGACTTTACTCCTTTTTCTTAGTATTTATTTTTTATTTATTTTCAGTTTTTGTTTGTGATTTTCTCTTCAATTTTTCTTCTTTTATTTGCTAAGTGTATGAATAGGGTAGTAAAATCATGGGTCTTTTATCTTGGATTTGGATTGTGCTTTATATGTGGTATGTGAGGCTACTAGATTTTGTGTGTGAAGTATGGTAATTCAATTGGGCCTTTGTGTAACTTTGGAGAGTATGTACACACTAAGTGTTTGTTGATTTGCCTCAATGTGCTCTGAATGCAAATTGTAACCAATTGTGCGAGTGAAGTCTGAGTAAACACCATTGGTTCACATATTCCGCCCCCACTAATAGTGGTGTTTGTTGTGTCAGGTACAATGCACCCTTCAAGGAAGAGACGCGCTACCGGATCCTCGTCCAGTCGACATGGTAGTTCATCCAGAGCACGGGCACCGGCCAACCTAGCCAATTTTACCATAGTAGGTTTGTTTCCAGAGCGGCCCAAGATCGTTTTAGTTTGAAGGCTATGAAAAATCCTGTACCGGAAAGAGGAATTGACAACGCAGCCCTCCAAGTGGAATGCCCGAATATATATCGGGAATTGATCAGGTGCCGGCTAGACATCTTCTTTGAAGAGCCGGAGGAGGGTAACATGATGCTTGTTTGGGATTTCTATGCCAACTGACCTGAACATGAGGAGAGGGTATGCATTGTGAGACAAACGAGGGTGGATGCCTCGCTAGCTTCCATCAGAAGAGTGTATCGCTTGCCGATATTCAATGGGGCTGGGGATTATTATGAGACTTACAAGCGTGAACCCACCACATGGAATCTCTTTTTCCAAACTATCTGTGTACCGAGTAGAGAGGTAGTATGGTGTGTTCCTGGTAACATCTTGCATTCATAATCACTCACTTTTGAGGGTAAGTGCTGGCTGTAAATAATCAGTAGTCGATTGATTCCATCCCATAACACCAGAGAGGTAAATGACCCAAGAGCGGCAGTGCTTTGGTGCTTTATGCAAGGCCATGATTTTGATGTGGATCAGCTTATCTAGTCAGAGATGTTCATCCGCTCACCACTAAAGAGGTATGGGTTTTACTTCCCATCTCTTGTTACTAGATTTTGCATAGCAGCAAGGGTGCCCGAGAACCCCAATGTAGATGGTGTGGTGAAGAAGGAGGCAAAGTTCCGGGTCGATAAAATAACCATCGGGAAGGACCCGGTGGCACATGGGGCAAATGAAAATGACGATTACGATGAGTCTGAAGAAGGTGATGACGGTCAGGAGGAGGATAGGCATGCCTCACCCCCACAGGAACAAGCAATAGAGGAGGCAGGACCATCCCAGGGCAGACGAGCATGCGCATGACAGCCCTAGAACAAGACATGGCAGGACTGCGCGCTTCCGTCATGGAGTTGGGGACTAGAGTTGATGCCTTAGCCACCCAAAGTGCGAAGTCAGAAAAGAAAATCATGGGTTGGCTGCGTGCGCTGGGACGGGTATGTCATCTCGACCCTGGCACTGTCTCCAACCAGGATTGATCCACCAGGGAAGTCCCCTTACCTTACCTTGGTTTATTTTGTATGACATGGGGACATGCCATATTTTTAAGTGTGGGGTGGGGGTATGTTGTTGTATACTGTATATAGGTTGGTGTTGTAGTTTCTTTTTATAAATCAATTTCGACTTGGCCCGACGATGGTATCATTCGACGGGTTTCTTGAGGGAGTAAAGTCGAACAAAAAAAAAGATTTTCTTTTGTAGTAGTGTATCAACTCTCCCTTGGTTTTTATTTAAACCACGGTTCTTTTTCAAGGGTTTTATTTGAACCGGGTGTAGTTAGTTTTATTTTTTCTTAGAAATTTATGGGATATGGGCAGATTAGAAGAGGATATCTTAACTTCATAATGCCTTGAATATAGAGAGCACCTTAGTGTGACGCTTAGGCTCATTTGTTGACTCTTGTAAAAATGCCTTAAACTGTGTGTTCTTGGCTAAAGTACTCTGAGCTAAGTGTCGGATGACCCAATCTGAAGTACGTCAGGTTCCATGTGTGTGTGAGGCTTGATGTATTCTGTGCATGACATTTAACGCCTAGAACTTGCCCCGTGTGTCTGCAACGCGAAATGGTAGTCTTATTTAGTCTGGGAAGTGATATAGGCATTTCTTTTTTGAACCATGTATATACATACTCCACCAACCTAATTTCTATGTACCATAGTTAACCCCGTTGATCCTGTAATCCTGTTTCCTTGGCAACCACATTACAAGCCTTGTCCCTTGTTTGAATTGACCATCTTTTGAACCTTTTACCTCTTGTAAGCACTTGAACTACTATGAATTTACAAAGGATAAAGTGTGGGGTAGTTTGTGGAGATTTTAAGTGGAATTAGGGATATAAGGAGAAAGGTATATCTTGTTGGAAAATCCACTTGTGAAAAAAAAAACAAAGAAAGAAGAACATTGTTAATAGTGTATCATGTTGATGATTGGCAATAATTCTTTGGTGGCTTTTAAGGTGATTGTGCTCAAAGATGTGTGGGATGGTATATGTGGTTTTAAAGATGAAATATTGGTTTGACTTAGGTGTGGACTTGACTATAAAATATATGTATTAAAGTGCTTAGTGAGGTGTAGTCACTATTATATCCAAATATATCCTACCCAACCTGCAACCTACATTATATCCAAATAAAGTCCTACTTGATCCTAGACTGAGTGAGCTCAATTAGTAGAGTAGTACACTACGGACAAGACTATGGTGCGTTTTCTGTGGCACAAGAATATGATTTCTGAGGGTGAGTGAATTCTATTCCTTTTAAAAGTTCCTCAGTGTGTGTAAATTTTACGGATTGTGGAATGAGTCTCTTTTACCGTGAGTAGGCACTTGATTCATGAAGGAGAGGTAAGTATGGATCTCTGAAGTAGAGGAAGTAAGCCGATTAGGAACATTGCGTGGCTAGAGGGAGTCAACTCTTGAGGTGTAGATGTTACACTAATGTACTCACTCTTTGTGAAATATTCTTGGTGTGACGAGTAGGGAAGTCGCGCAGTGCCTTTGGGGAGTGTGGTTTTATTGCTTAAGTGCGATCAATGGTTTAAGAGTGGGGTGTTGATAGTAGCCTATATTTATGCAATTTAGACGCTATTTACACTCTAATTTAGCCGCACTTTATTGAGGTTTGAATGTTAAAAGATAACAAAATGCTCTAATTGAGAAATGATATTTTGCAGGAGCCACTCCTAGCTAGGAGGGAGCTGAAGAGTGTTTTGGAGTCATTGTGAAGCGTGGAAGGTCAATCGAAGGTTATCCCGGGCAAAAATGAGCGAGAAAAGCAAGCGAAACTCAACATCCAGTTGCGCGGCCGCGAATTAGCTCGCGAACTTGAGGCAGTGGGGCAGTCAAAAACCACGGCCGTAAACGGGCGGTCAAAAGAAAAACACACATGGGCAATTGTGTAATTTCCTAGGCGACTAACCTAAACCTATATGAAGCCTAAACTCGCCCAGAAGTTGGATATAGCTGGTTTTTAGAAGATTTTAGAGTTAAGAACAAGGGAGAGAAGTAAAATCAATTCCTAAGAGTTTTATCTTCTTCTTCTTACTTCTAGTTTGATGATTATGAATTATATTAGTGATTTGTTTTGCATTAGTATGAGTAGATAACCTCCTAATCTAGGGTTTTGATGGAACCTATTGAAGGATGAATTTCTAGTTACATTAATATAGATTTGCCATATTATTCTCTCTATTTGTTCAACTATATGTTTATTGTTGTTGATTGAATGACCCTCAATTAACTGTTCCTATTTAGTGTGCATTACTCAGGAGAGAGTGCATATTTAGGTCGTTGTTGAACAACATCACTCCTAACGTATATGAGGGATCAATACGAAGGGTTTGAAGGTGGTATTAGGGATAACGAAACCTTTGGTGCGATCTAAGTGAGTTGTAATTAAGCATAGCTAGCATAATTCGGGAGAATATGTCTAGTATATTGTTGTAATTACTCGTGAGAGAGTTACGACAATCAGAGTGCTCATGATCAATATAGAAGACTTAGGCAAATTTATAGCAAACGTAGCAGGAAGAACTCCGACAATAGGGGAAATCAGAACCTTAGATCATTCCAATTCTTGTCTACAACCAGTTCATAGTTAGTTCTTAATTATTGCATTTTCATTACATAATATTTAATTAGTAAACATCCAATCTATTACTTAAATATTTCCAAATATTGATTACGTAAATTTGTGTGAGTTCAATAGTTGTGATTGATAGGTTAATTCCCTGTGGGATTCGGCTCCGGACTTGTTAATCGAAATATATTTACAACGACCGCTTTATTCTTTTTATAAGGCATAGTTGGACGTGATCATGATGGAAAATCAAAATATGCGGGAAAGTAGCATTAAAAGGCTCCTACTTATGTAGTTGGTATAAACTATAAAGGAAAAAGACTCCTACTTTTTATAGTTGCTATATACTATAAAGGAAACTGAAAAAGAATTATCGCACGGGTTTAATGATTTCCTACTTAATATATTGAACAAATGCTCTAAAAATTCCCAATTTGATACTGGATACTATGAGTCACTCATTGTGCTCTGTCCGAGTAAAGAAAGGTCTTATGACTGAAGCATCAGGACCTGTGATAAATCCAATTTGGCTCATCTTCTACTCCTTTCGTAAGCTATGTTACAGTCCCTAGTTGTCAAATGGGTTCTAACACATCGAAACTATGTCATTGTGATACTACTATGTTATTTGTATGTTACAATTATGTGGGGTGTTGTATTAGAAGTACATATTTAACATGGGATAATACATAAGTTGCTAGTGAGTTTCCATCCCAACTTTTACGGGTGTCGTCTTTTCATCTTATACTTGTTTATACTGAATTTAATTCCTCCTTAAATGATATGTGGTACAACAAGTGAAGTTACACTCTTCAAAGAGCGTAAAATGACAAAAAAGCCTTAAAAGTAACTTAATTGTCCAACTTGTCGGACTTTCTTGGCTCCATCCTCTCTTTTTTAGCAACTTTTTAGTACTCTTCTTTTACTTTACTTCTTCTCCAAATTTCTCCCTTCACTCTCTCCGTCATTAATTCTTCTTTCACCAAGTGACCCTTTTTACTGTCTTTTCCTTTAAATCAAAAGCTAATCAACTTTATAGAAAATAATTTTTTTTTTATGTACTGAGTATTAATCAGAACGGGGAGAAAAAAGGAATAAAAATGAGTGTTGCTTTATTGGGTCCTTTTGTGGCACTATTTTAAAACCTTTTGTTGACAAATGCCTTGAACAAGACCATGTAGTAACCCTTCTAGAAGCTATGAGGTAAATGGCAAGAAGCTTTTGAAAAGCGGCAATTGCATTTGCCACGTTATTTCCTCTCAGCATATGGATCCATGCACATGTGCCTATAAATATGCTCTCAATTCGACAAGAAAATCGTCTTTAGCAAGACAAAGAAATTATTCTACTTCTTTCCTTCTAATTTCAGCTTCATCAACTTTCTTTTGTTATTTTTCCTTCTCAAAGTATAGTGGTTTAATTTCTTTTGTTCTCCTCTTTTAAATAGCTGGGTTTGTAATATTTAATTTTGTTGATTCCTGTATTATCTAAATAAATAGAGAATGACTTGTTTAATCCTGGGGAAACATTTCACATTGCTGAAATAGTTTCTTAGGACAGTGCCTAGCATGACTCAAGCCAGTTGGTGTATTTCTTCTCAGAAATAATTTTATTGCAGTATTATTGTTATTTTTTCGTGTCATTTCCCTACAATCTAAGAAACTATGGCAAGTAATACTACTGCGAAATTTTTTTATGGTGCTATCAATTTTAGTGTTATCTCCGCTGCTATTGTTCCAGCTGTCCTGCCAGATATCTATGGTGTTGCAAATACGTTATTGCATCCACAACTTTGGCAGCCATAATGACAATACACAGGTATGTAAATAGATCTGAATACATATCCAATGCTAAAATTAAAACCTTAAAAAAAATGCACCTAAATGCAAGAGAAGAGTTGGGATAGATGATAATCTGGCTAAGTCAAAATTAAATTTGACTAATGCGGATAATATAATTATTGCGGTCATTTTCTAAATAAATAATGTGGCCAATGTGAGAGATTGAGTGGTAGACTCTGGTGCTACTAGGCACATTTGTGCAGGAAAAAATAATTTTTTATCTTATACCCAAATTGAGGAAGGAGAAGAAACTATTTATCTTGGTGACTCAAGAAAACTCGTGTTCTCGGAAAAGGAAAAATTCTTCTCAAACTCACATCTGGTAAAACTCTAGCATTAAGTGATGTGTTGCATGTTCCTAATATCCAAATCAATTTGATGTCTGTGGGATTACTAGGAAAAGTTGGAGTGAAGGTTTCTTTCGAGAATGATGAGGTTGTATTGACCAAAAATAATAAGTTTGTGGGCAATGAGTATTGTAACCATGATTTATTTATGCTAAATATTTCTGATACTAAATATGAAAATACATCTTCTTCTGCTTATATGGTTGAGTCAATTTCTTTGTGGCATGCTAGACTAGGACATGTTAATATCGCGTATATAAAGAAAATACAGTCATTAGGTTTAATATTTGGTTTAGACTCAAATAATATTAACAAGTGTAAAATATTAGTTGAAGCTAAAAGTACTAGAAAGACCTGTTTTTCCATAAAGAGAGAAACTGAATTGTTATCTTTAATTCAGGATGGTTTAGGTGATTTGAAGCAGACTATGACTAGAGGTGGTAAAAAATATTATGACTTTTATTGATGATTTTTCTAGATATACTAAGTTGTATTTGCTTATAAATAAAGATGATGCATTTAATGCTTTTATTTCTTATAAAACTGAGGTTGAAAATTAACTTAGTAGAAAAATCAAAAGAATTAGATCTGATAGAGGTGGAGAATTTTTATCTTTAAATGATTTTTGTGAAAAGAATGGAATAATTCATGAAGTAACTCAGCCTTATTCACTTGAGTCAAATGGAGTAGCTGAAAGGAAAAATAGAGCATTGAAAGAGATTATGAACTCTATGTTAGTTAGTTCTAATGCTCCTGATAATTTGGGGGATGAAGCTATTTTATCTGCATGTCACTTACAAAATCGAATACCACATAGAAAAACTGAGAAAACTCCGTATAAATTGTGGAGGGGTTATAACTTGAAATATTTAAAAGTGTGGGGGTGCCTTGCTAAAGTTCTTTTTCCTGAACCTAAAAAGAGAAAAATAGGTTCTAAAACTACTGATTGCATGCTTATTGGATATGCTGAACATAGTGATGCATATAGATTTCTTGTTTTAAAAAGTGACATGCTCAATTGAAATTCTATAGTTGAGACAAAGAATGCTGAGTTCTTTGAATATATTTATCTATTGTCTGATAAAATATCTCATACACCTGTTAAAACAAATAAAGAAATTACCTCTAATGTGGAACTGAGAAGGAGAAAAAGGCCTACAAAAGAATATTTTTCTTATGGAAATAATTTTCAAACTTTTCTTGTCGATAATGAACCATCAACTTATTTCGAAGCTATATCTTCTTCAGAAGATAATTATTGGAAAGAGGCAATAAAAATTGAAATTGATTCTATTAAGAAAAATAATACATGGATTTTAACTGATTTACCTCCTGGTGCAAAACCTATTGGTTGTAAATGGATTTTCCAACGAAAATTTAACCCTGATGGATCTTTAGATAAATATAAATCTCGGTTAGTAGCAAAAGGATTTTCTCAAAAAAAATAAATAAATTATTTTGATACATTTGCACCAGTGACTAGAATTTTCTCTATTCGAGTTTTAATTGCCTTAGCTTCAATCCGTAAGCTTTTTATCCACCAAATGGATGTGAAAACTGCTTTTTTAAATGGTGATTTAGAAGATGAAATTTATATGGTTCAACTTGAAGGTTGTGTCATTCCTGGACAAGAAAATAAAGTTTGTAAATTAATTAAATCTCTTTATAGCCTTATACAAGCTCCTAAGCAGTGGTATGAGAAATTTGAACAAGTCTTACTGAGAGATGGTTTTCTTCAGTGGAGGTAGATAAATGTGTTTATACTAAAGTGTTAGACGGTGATTATGTGATAATATATATGTATGTTGATGACATGATTATGTTTGGTACAAGTTTAAATATTGTGAAAAGTACTAAATTATTTATGTCTGCTAATTTTGATATGAAAGATCTGGGCGAACTAAATACAATATTGGGAGTTAAAGTTATAAGGAGTGAAGATGAAATAATATTTTCACAAGAACATTATGTTGACAGACTTCTTAAAAAGTTTGAATATTTTAATGTCACATATGTGAGCACTTCTTTTGATGCTAACTCTCAGTTGAAAAAGAATAATGGTGACCTAGTTGCACAGTCTAAATATGCACTGATTATTGGAAGTATGATACATTTAATAAATTTTACAAGGCGTGATATAGCCTATGCTATGTGTACACTGAGTAGATATACTCATAATCCCAACAGAGAGCATTGTTCTGCATTAGCTAGACTAATGAAATATTTGAGAGGAACCATGAATTATGTTGTTGATGTTTAGCTTAAAGTGTATATATTTCTATGTATATCGCCTCATATTTTACTTTTGTTTCATGAGTTTTAGATGTTAAATGTGATGATTTATATTAATTTGAAGTATTTTTATGTTTAGGAATGATTCGGGATCAATTGAGGGCGAAACGCGCGAAATTAGAGCCAAAACGCAAAAACCGGACAAAAAGCAATTTTGGGCGCCACCTGTGGCGCTGGAGGCAGAAACATTATGAGGGGCAGCGCCCTGGTGGGCGCCCAGCGCTAGCCAGGGAGCCGATGACGATAATTTTTCCTATTTTGCCCGGGACACGGTTATTTCGGCCCTAAACCTACCCAACACGTATAAAAGCAAATCTAAGCTTATTTTTGAGGGGTTGGACGCCACTTTGGAGGAAGTATATAAACAGAATTGCTAGGGAGCGAAGGATTCTCAGTTTTCTTCATCTTTTTCTAGTATTTACAATTAATTCAATACTTATGCAATTGTTTGATTTTAGTAAGAGTGGCTAAACACCCATTGTTCTAGGGTTGTGATTTAGCCATGGATATTGTTGTTCGACATTAGTTTAACCTTGATTTTAATTCACTCAATATATGGTTGTTTCTTCAATTCTGTATTTAATTGCTTAATTGTCTGCCAGCAGTTAGGTTCTATATACTATCTATGTTATTCTTGGGAGAGCCGTGTATAGATTAGAGAAGAATTGAAGAGAGCGCGATCCTAACCCTTCAGGGGAGCGAATTTGTGGTTAGGATAAGAATATACGTAGTCACCGTGCTTAATTAAATATCATAATCTTAATGCGTTCTGATAGATTAATTTCATAGGAATATAGGCGAGTAGTGCTTCGGGAGAAGGCTATGAGAGCATTTATCGATTAATTAGCAACCATGAGTGAATTATATGAAAGGGAGAATTAATTAAAATGCAATATGACTCGTGAATCGATCCCAACCCTGGAATATTTGTCTCTACTGAATACACAACAATACTCTCATTACTTGATAATTAGTTAACTCTTAGAATCGTAGTATATCATAGTTACATTATTGGATTTTTATTTTGGCTTGATTAAATAACAATTATAGTGAATTAGTGAGTAGTCTACACAAGTCTCTGTGGGTTCGACATTCGATTTATTATTATATTACTTGTACGACCACGTATGCTTGCGTGTGCGTTTGGGACCAACAAATTTTTGGCGCCGTTGCCGGGGACTTGAATATAAACTACTTTCTAGTTTTTGCTTTAATTGTTTATTTTGTCCAGTCTAACATTACTTGATTGTTACTCTAATCTCAGGAACTTTGATTGAATGTGTCGGGTCAGAAGCCAGGATAGATTCGACGGCTTTGACCCCGAACCTGAGAGAACATTTCACAGAAGGTTGAGGGAAGCAAGGGATACAAACAATATTCAGGAACTCGTTCAGTTTCCTATGAATATGGAAGAGGATAAACATATGGTTGTTCAGGAGGTTGCAATGCCTAGTATTTCTAATGTTACCTCCAGCATCGTGAAGCCCAGAATCACTGAGCACTTTGAGCTGAAACAGAGCATGATCCAGCTACTTCATGCAAACGGGCAGTTTATGGGTCTTCCACACGAGGATCCACAGCAGCACGTTCTGAACTTCTTGGAGATTAGTGATACTTATATCACTAACGGGGTCACGCCAGATTATGTGAGGCTCACGCTTTTCCCATTCTCTCTTTTGGGCGAAGCAAAGCGATGGTTAAAGGCAGAACCAACTAATTCCATTACATCATGGAATGATTTGGCAAGAAAATTTCTGGCAAGGTTCTTCCCTTCAGGCAAGACTGCAAAGATCAGAAGTGAGACAGTCTCCTTTAAACAAAAATCAGGCGAATCTTTATATTCAGCATGGGAAAGGTTCAAGGGGCTACTCAGAGACTGTCCTCATCACAATCAGACAAACGAAGTGTTAGTTCACACTTTCATTGAGGGGCTCCATCCCCAAACGAAAATTGTGGTAGATGCAGCAGTTGGAGGTCAGGTGTTGGAGAAGAATTATGATGAAATATTTGCATTATTGAATAAATTCTACAAAAGCAATCCAGACTGGCAAGGTGAGATGGGAAGGAATGTGGTTCAAAAGTCACCAGGGGTTCTTGAACTAGATATTGTCTTAGCATTGTCAGCTCAGATCTATACATTGACTAATCAAGTCAATCAGATGACCCTGATCATTAACAAGTAACAGTCTCAACCACTGCAACAGGCCCAAACAGTACAACAGGTTCAAGTATTTTGTGAAGTATGTGGAGAAGGTCACCTGAGTGATTTGTGCCCAGCCAATCCAGAGTCTGTCTACTTTGTGGGTAATGCGAATAGGGGTCAAGCAAATCAATAGGGGAACACTTATAATACCAACTGGAGAAACCACCCAAACTTCTCTTGGGGTGGAAATCAAGGCACTCAGAATCAATACAGGCCTCAAGCACCTCAACAACAATACAGACCACCTGAGGCTGAACAATCAGCTAGCCTTGAGGAGATTATGAAGAGAATGATGAACGACCAACTTGCTTTCAATCAGAAAATAATGGCTGATCACCAGGCCCAACCAGCAGCAATGAGAAATTTGGAACGCCAAATGGGACAACTTTCTAGTGCCCAAAATACCAGATCAGTAGGAGCTCTTCCTAGTGATACTAAGCCTAATCCTATGGCTCAAGTCAATGCAATTACCTTGAGAAATGGAATAATACTAGAAGAAGCTCCAAAGAAAAAGAAGAATACAGCTCAGGAGAATTAGTTCCCAAGCCAGTTGAGGGGAATGAGAAAGATGATAAAGGACCCGAGCCAGTAATTGAAACAAGGCCACCACCTCCGTTTCCACAAAGACCGCAGAAGCAAAAAGATGATGCGAAGTACAAGAGATTCCTAGATATGTTGAGCCAAGTGAGTGTGAATTTTCCTTTGGTGGAAATTTTGCAAGAAGTTCCTAAGTATGCAAGGTATCTCAGAGATATTGTGGCAAGAAAACGAAGACATGCAGAGTTCGAAACAGTTGCACTTACTGAAGAGTGTAGTGCCAGGGTTCAGAGTAAACTTCCTCCTAAGTTGAAGGATCCCAGGAGTTTCACAATTCCTTTGTCTCTTGGAAAACAAGAAGTTGGTAGATCCCTATGTATTTAGGGGCTAGTATAAATTTCATGCCTTCTTCTTTTATCAAGAAACTCGGATTGGGGGTGCTTAGACCTACTAGAATCACTTTACAGTTAGCAGATAGGTCGCTAGTTATGCCGGAAGGAATTATTGAGGATGTGTTAGTTCGAGTGGAAAAGTTTTTTCTTCCCGCTGATTTTATTGTTCTTGATTACGAGGCAGATGAGGAAGTGCCCATTATTTTGGGGCGATCATTCTTAGCTACTGGTGGAGAAATTATTGATGTGAGGGCAGGGAATTTAAAAATGAGAGTTGACGATGATGAGGTCACTTTTAATGTGTACAAGACACTTAAACTCCCAAAGCATTATGAGGACCTGTGCATGATTACTGTGGTCGACTTGAAGGGGATAGAGTAGAGTCCTTATGTGAATAAGGAGGTGGTGTTGCAAGCTGAGGGTGTAAAGATGATTGAGAAAAGAGCCAGAGATGAAAAAGGAGAAGCGTTAAGTGCGTGCAAAAAGGCTAGGCTTCATGGAAGAAAGAAGAAGAGAAAGCGCCCAGCCTGAGTAGAGTAGCATAGTCGTGCCACGACTATAAATAAGGCGCTTGTTGGGAGGCAATCCAGCATGTATATATTTTATTTATTTATTTTTATAGTGTCAAGTTTTGTGTTATTTTTATTTTGCAGAGAGGGGAAGTCTGAGTACCCAAAGTTGAAGCTGAGGGGCATGTTTGAGCTTAAGTGTGGGGTCATCCCGACTCTAAAGATTGAGAATCATGTCCGAGCTAGGCCCGAGAGGGTCTCAGGGAGTATTTCTCACCCTAGTTTTAATATTTTTATTTGTAATCATGCATCGAGGGCTATGCATAACATAAGTGTGGGGTGGGGAAACTAATTTCTGAAGTGAAGTGTAATTGTATAAAAAAAAATTATTTAGTTAAGAAACGAAAAGAAAAATAAAATAAAAAATAGAAAAAGCTCGGATTTTTCACAACGATGGATCTGTTGGAGAGTTTTCTTGAGGGATAAAGGCCGATTTAAAAATGTCAAAAGGATTTTTTTTAAAATTTTTTTAGGATAGTTAGGTAGTATCCCTTGGTTTTTCTTTGGGCACCAGTTCTTTTCCAAGGGTGTAACATGAACCGGGCACTTAAAATTATTTTTTTTTAGAGTAGTTAGGAAGAAACTGAGAAACTTTGAGATACCCATTGACATGTTTAGTGCCGGCATATTAGGTTATGACATACATTATTCTTTCCCTTATATTTGGTTTGACATGTGATGCCTGAGTAAAAATAAATAGCCTATTTTGTGACGCCTTAGCTCAGTTGTTTGACTTGTTGGCCACATAGTGTGATATTGCTTAATTCTCTCAATTTTGTGTGCTTGCTTGACTTGAGAGTTGAATAAAACCGTTTTGATTGAGTCATGTGAAATGTGTGAGTGAGGTTTAGTGATTTTCTATGCTATCCTGTGTAGTCTAGAACTTGCCCTGTGTGTTAATTGAAGCGAAATTGTAAGTTATGCTAGTCTAGGAGATGTTGTAGGCATTTTCTTGTTTGATCATGGATGTGCTTGTCATATAAGAATTAAATTTTCCATTGCTAGCCCCTTTGAGCCTTTTGACCTTTTCTTTGGTACCCACATTACAAGTCGTACCCCTATTTTGTTCTTAAATTGAGATTTTTGCACCTCCTAAGGTACTTAGTCGCTAAACGAAGTAAGTTTAGATATTGGGGAGTAGCTTTTGAGTGGAGCCATGGAAGGGCCCGTTGGTGCACTAAAATTGTATTCAAAAGTCACTAGCCATTGAATCTTCATGTATGGAGTGTGTGTAAAAAAAAGAGAGAAAGAGAAAAAAATGATAGTAAAAGTATGTACAAAAAGATACACACCTCCAATTTTTATTAATTTGTGCTAGTGAAAATATAGATGTGCTTAATTGAAAAAAGGGCTATGTTGAATATGAATTGTGGCAAGTGAATTGGTTGAGAAGAATATGTGTGAACTGTGAATGTAGTATATTAAAGTGCTTAGGAAGGTTAGTCAGTATCCCTAAATATATCCTACCCGTCCCTTAGCCTACATTACAACCTTAAAAGTCCTAATTGATCATAGATTTGGCTAACTTAAATTAGTAGAGATCTACACTACGGGCAAGCTTATGGTACGACCATGGGATGCGTATGAATTCTTTGTGAGAGTGAGTGAAATTGTGTTCGATTGTGTGGTGTCCTTAAATTATATTCAAAAAGCATATTTGAATGTGGAGACTAGTTATAGTCACTCTTTTGTTTGTTGGTGAGGGAACATGATCTCATGAACGATTGGTAATGTTGTAAACTTTCTTGTTGGGTAGGTGCATGAATTGAGAGGTCTTAGTGGTTGCAAGTTTACTCTTGAGGTTGGGTGGTTACAATTAGGTTGTTGGTATGATTGTTAGAGTAGTTATACTTGGGCATGTTTAAAGAAGGGGAGGAATGTGAAATTTTGTATGTTCATACTTGATTGCTGGTATCGATCATAGTAAAGGGGTAAGGTGTGTGATTAAAAAGTAAAATACTCATTGATAATGAAATTTGTACGTGTTGAAGGGTAGTAGATTGTCCCATTTCTCGAGGACGAGCAAGAGTCTAAGTGTGGTGTGTTGATGTTTAGCTTAAAGTGTATATATTTCTATGTATATCGCCTCATATTTTACTTTTGTTTCGTGAGTTTTAGATGTTAAATATGATGATTTATATTAATTTGAAGTGTTTTTATATTTAGGAATGATTCGGGATCAATTGGGGGCAAAACACGCGAAATTAGAGCCAAACCCAAAAATCGGACAAAAAGCGATTTTGGGCGCCACAGGCAGGGCTGGGCGCCACCTGTGGCGCTGGAGGCAGAAACATTATGAGGGGCAGCGCCCTGGTGGGCGCCCGACACTAGCCAGGGCACCGGTGACGAGATTTTTCCTATTTTTTCCGGGACACGGTTATTTCGGCCCTAAACCTACCCAACACGTATAAAAGCAAGTCTAAGCTTATTGAGGGGTTGGACGCCACTTTGGAGGAAGAATATACACGGAATTTCTAGGGAGCGAAGGATTCTCAGTTTTCTTCATTTTTTTCTAGTATTTACAATTAATTCAACACTTATGCAATTGTTTGATTTTAGTATGAGTGGATAAATACCCATTGTTCTGGGGTTGTGATTTAGCCATGAATATTGTTGTTCGACATTAGTTTAACCTTGATTTTCATTCACTCAATATATGGTTGTTTCTTCAATTCTGTGTTTAATTGCTCAATTGTCTGGCCAGCAGTTAGGTTCTATATACTATCTATGTTATGCTTGGGAAAGCCGTATATAGATTAGAGAAGAATTGAAGAGAGCGCGATCTTAACCCTTCAGGGGAGCGGATTTGTGGTTAGGATAGGAATATACCTAGTCACCGTGCTTAATTAAATATCGTAATCTTAATGCATTCTGATAGATTAATTTCATAGGAATATATGCGTTAATCTATTGAATATAGGCGAGTAGTGCTTCGGGAGAAGGCTATGAGAGTATTTATCGATTAATTAGCAAACATGAGTGAATTATATGAAAGGTATAGTTAATTAGAATGCAATACGAGTCGTGAATCGATCACAACCCTGAAATATTTGTCTCTACTGAATACACAACAATACTCTCGTTACTTGATAATTAGTTAACTCTTAGAATCGTAGTATAGCATAGTTACATTAATTGATTTTTATTTTGGCTTGATTAAATAATAATTATAGTGAATTAGTGAGTAGTCTACACAAGTCTCTGTGGGTTCGACATTCAATTTATCATTATATTACTTGTACGACCACGTATACTTGCGTGTGCATTTGGGACCACAGTTATCCTATATAGTGGATTTCCTTCTACTTTAGAAGGGTATATTGATGCAAACTAGATCTCTGATTCGGATGAGACAAAATTCACTAGTGGTTATGTATTCACCCTTGGTGGTGGTGCAATATCGTGGAAATCAGCTAAACAGACGATCGTTGCTAGATCTACTATGGAAATCAGAGTTTGTAGCTCTGGATTTAGCTAGTTCTGAGGCTGAGTGGCTAAGAAACTTCTTAGCTAATATCCCTTTAATAAAGGATGTATTGCCTCCTGTGTTTATATACTATGGTTGCCAAGCGGCCATAGCTATAGAAAAAAATAAATCTTATAATTATAAAAGTATACATGAAATTGAGACATGATGTCATAAAGCAGCTGCTGAGAGATGGAATAATTTCTATTGATTATGTGAAGTCAGAAGTTAATTTGGATGATCCTCTGACTAAACCTGTGGGAAGAAAATTAACTTTTCAAACATAAAAAAAGATGGGGTTAAGGCTGACATGTTGTCAATAGAGATGGTAATCCAATCTATGTTATTGTAGATCCCATGAAGTATGTTCATATGGGTAATAACAAGTTGATATTGGCACTGAAGCACTAAAAGAGAGTGTTTGACTGCTACTAATTGAGAGGCTGAGTTATAACTCTTAATGAAATTCATAGTCCTTATGGATGGTGTATTTAAAAGCAGTATACACTTGATGAATTCACCTATATGAGAGTGGAGTGGGCCGCTCCTATGAGAATTTTGCCTAGTCTCTAGAGCTCTCATGAATAACCAGGCACGCGCATGGTCTAGTGGCGCAAAACCGCGTTGAACAACAAAATTGTGAGGGTCGAAGTGTGATTGATAAAATCTCTAACTTACAATAAGAGTTATTGGTTCATAGAAATATTATATTTCACCAGTAATTCTGTGACTTAAATTTTATTGATCTAAGTTTGATTCATAGTCCAGAAGACACCAAACTTATTACATTTAGACCATACAAATCTAGCAAGTTTATTTCAAAAAGTCTTTAAAATAATGGGGGACTGTGACAATATTTTAAAGCCTTTTGTTAATGTCTTGAACAAAACCTTGTGGCAACACTTCTAGAAGCTATGAGATAAATGGCAAGAAGCTTTTGAAAAGTGGCAATTGCACTTACCACGTTCTTTCCTCTCAACATATGGATCCATGCACATGTGCCTATAAATAGGCTCTCAATTGGACAGGAAAATCATCATTAGCAAGACAAAGAAATCCTTCTACTTCTTTCCTTCTAATTTCGGCTTTATCAGCTTTCTTTTGTTATTTTTCCTTCTCAAAGTTTAGTAATTTAATTTCTTTTGTTCCCCTCTTTAAATAGCTGGGTTTGTAATACTTAATTTTGTTGATAACTGTATCCTCTAAATAAATAGAGATGAACTTGTTTAATTCTGGGGAAACATTTCACATTGCTGAAATAATTTTTTAGGATAGTGTTTAGTACGACCCAAGCCAGTTGGTATATTTCCGCTCAAAAATAATTTTATTGCAGTATTATTGTTATTTTTCTGTGTCATTTCCCTACACCTTTTGCTGGATCTGTTTATGGTTGAAGTTGTGTTATGTTTGTCTAAAGCAATTTTGGGGCCCACTATGATGTCCAACAATTTAAGTAATTATACTTCAACTCAAACTCAAATAACAACACTATTTGTTCGTTTTATAGGTTTTTCTTCTTCGCTTGCCGTAAAAAATGGAGATGGCAATAACGGCGACTATGTGTCGTGGGGTTGGGATAGGGGGAGGGGGAGAGAAAAATTTGTGTAAAAAAAATAAATAAAAGGGAGGAGACATTAAAAAGGAAAAATAACTAAAAAAAAAAATATTTGACTCTGCCATAGCTCTGATGTGGCTGCTGGCGTGGCAGAGCGTGTACACTACTACTCTGCACAAGAATGATTATGTATTTTTAAGGAGGAATTAAATTAAGTATGAACAAGTATAGGATGGAAAAACGACACCCGTAAAGGTTGGGATGGAAACTCACTTTTCGGTACAAATTGAGGGAGTATTTTCCCTCTTTAACATTTCACTTCTCGGTGAAAAATGATGTGCTTGGGTCCATTTTTATTATTTTTTGGGTCGATTTTAACTATTAATCCTCAAACAATACATAAAGAGAGCTTATGACAATTTTTAATTAGATCTCCTTGAGTACTTTGTAAATAGATGATGGCCCTTATTTGGGTCATAGTTAGTGATATTTGCAATGTGTTTAAATTTTCAGTTTGATTATTCAAATGATTTTTCATGACTATGCTGAGACCTAGTGGTAGAAGCAGAAAGATTGGTCAGGTGAGATTTAATGCTCTAGCAGTAAGGGATGTATCCATCCTTTTTCAAGAACTTATGGTCCAAACTTTCAAGTTAGCTTAGAAATTGGTATCCAGTAGCAACCATCTTAAGGAAGAAGTCAGACACCTTTTTTTCTAAATTAAAAATAACGAGGAGAGAAAGAAATCAGAGAGTGGAACAACATGGAGGAATGGAGGTATTTGTTGTTGGGCTTTTAAGCTTGGTTTAGCTTAATTTTAAGTTTGGTGTAGCTTAAAGAGGATGAATGAGAAATGGAGGGAAAAATAAAATATTTGATTTTTCCTCCTTGGCAAAGGAACATTGTCCCATATTGGAGGAAGAATAGACTTTTGATGGGTATATATACAATTGCTCTTCTGTTAACTCTTAAAGAATTAAGAAGGCAAGAGTCGCGTCGTCGTCGCTCGGCTTTGGCTTCTATCAAAGATTGATTGATTAATCTTTTTGAAAAATATTCTTTTCAATTAACTAATTAATTAATTAACGAAAATTTAATCCGGAATAAACCCATGACCCGCGACCCGGTGCGTTTTCTTTTCCGGATTTTAAATTCGTTTGTTGTTCCCCGTAATATTTTTGTCCTACCTATTCCAACAACTATGACTGTTTCTGAAAAGGTTGCAGTGCCAAATGGTCTATAAATATTCCTTGAATCTCAGAATCTTTACTTACTAAATTTTCTGATTATCTTCTTCTTCTTCGGCACAATATTTTCCAACGTGTTTTATGACCATGTAGTGGTTCGAAGTTCACCGGAGTTTTTGGTACCAATACGCCGATGAGTTAAATCGTTCTATCCTGGAAGGATAATATTCCAACACCTCGGGTACTTGAAGAGAATAATTTCCTTAAGGATACACTGTGCATTCAGTGGACTCGCTTTATTCTTATACTGTTTTTTAGAATTTATTTCGTCAAACTGGATCTACTAACTTTCTATTTCCGTTTATATTTCGAAAAATTTAATACTTTTATTATTTATTACAACAATAATTATTGAATAACATTTCTTTCTTTTTGTTGGGTGTGGGGGGAGGTGATGTTTGAATGGTGGGTGGTAGAGGCAGAACTTCCTTCTTTCTTAACATAAGGTGCATGGCAGACTGCGAATTCAGATAGAAATGAGTTGGCTCTAGCATATAAAAATATAGGGTATTATGCTAGTTGAAAGATGAAACGGTGTCTGACTTTCAGCATGGACGAGTATAATTATGGGAAATCTTATTGGAGTTTCCAATAAATTAGAGAATAGATGGAAGTTTGAAGATTCATAGGGCTGTTTGCAGGTAAATGGCGATGCCAAATATTGGAGAAAGAGGTTACAGAACTGAACTTCTGCAATCCTGATATGTGAAGATGTTAAAGGAAGTGGGTATCTTGCATCCCAGAGAGAAACTTAATAGCATACTGATCACGCTCAACTCTAGTCCTAAAAAGGATAATCAATCGCTGTAAATATAATCCGATCTAAAAGTTCGGAGTCGAATCCTACATAGAACTAAGGCTTAGCTATAGCTGTTCAATATCACTAAGAAACACAAGTCCAAACAATTTCTTAATTATAAAGATTATAATGTTTATTTTTATCTAATTAACTAACAAATACCTGAAAGCAGTACAACTATCAATCAACAAGGATAAGGATTAAAGACAAGACTAAGGAGGTCTAGAGTTATGATTTTCCCAATTGTCGGAATCCTTTCCGTTGTGTCTTCTATAATTTCACCTAAGTATTCTCTACCGATCGTGAGTACTTTGGTTGTCGTAGTTTTCTCTCGAGGAACTACCGCAATTTACTAGATGTATTCTCTCGAACTACACTAGCTGACACTTAATTCATCGCTCACTACGATCACATCAAGGTTTCGTTATCTCTAATCCCACTTTTAAACCGTCTGTATTGATCTCTCACATACTTTAGGAGTAATGTTACTCAACAACTACCTAAATATATACTCTCTTGAGAGCAGTACACGCTAAATAGGCACAGTCAATTGATGGACATTCAATCAACAACAACAAACACGTAGTTGAACAAGTAGAAAAATTCAATGACTCAATTATATTAAAACATAACATGAATTCATCGTCCAAAAGGTTCCATCAAAACCCTAGATAACAAATTAGTTATTCATAATAGTATGTATAACTACAATACTAGAATTCATAAACAATAATGGTAATATGAAGAAGGAAGTGAGAAAGTTGTAGAATAATTCTTCGCCTTGCTCCTAATGTGTTATTGGCTTCTTGTCTCCTTAGCCTCCTTAGGTCTAAATTATGTCAAAAGTCTGTCAAAGCTACCATTTATCAATGTATATATACCAAGTAGAGTCGGGCCCAAACAATTATACTTTTTCTTACGCGAAAAAAGGACAGTTTTCCCGGCAGCCCGTACGCGGCCGCGGATTCAACCGCGGATCTGGCCGTGAATTTTGGGCCAGTGTTCTGTATCGCGCATTTTTCACCCTGTTATATTTAGAATTTGGAAAAACGTAAAACATGAAAGTTGTAGTCCTTTGAATTATCTTTCCAACCATATATTTTGGAACTCAAATGGAGTTCGGAGAGAAAAGTTATGTGCATTTTACTAGAAAGTTTGCAATATGCCTACTCGATTCTTCGTTCGTTCTTAACTATCATCTGTTGATCACGAACACGATCCCAACTTAATTCCTTGGGTTTTTACTCGGACTTCAAAGCTCCAAATCACTTGAATTCATTCCATAACATCTACATAGCTCGGAATCACTCCTATAAGGCATAAAACAAACAATTAGTACAAAACACTAGTGATTAAAGCTCAAACTCAATTAAAGTGCAGTAAATTAGAGTGTAATAAACGACTAAAATACGTAATTATATCCTATCATCACATACTCAGGTGGTCATTGCCAACCGCACTTTGTTTAACTATATGATCTTGAGTAAGAGTTTATGTCTGAAATGTTAGTATTATCTGATATATATGATTCGTTATGTGCAGCAAAAATTGAATAAAATTTTGAACATAAATACACCTCCTGTTAACTCCTACTTTCATCTATCTGTCATTGCAAGCTTAACATAAAAACATAGGCTAAGTAGCTCTTTGTTTCTTCCAGTGCTACTGGGAGTGAAAAACAAGTGGTGCCATAAGTCTAGGTCCCTTTCCTGGAAACCATTTGGACAACACTCTTTCTAAGTTTTAGAAATGAGGAGGCTGGTGGCTTAGGAGCACCGACACCCCGTAATCAACCCTAAAATTAACAAGAGTGTAGCTGCTCCACTAGAAACTAAATGGATACAGATTCTCTGTTTTACTCTTGGTGCTACTTTCTGCACATGCTATTCCTTTTTTAGTTCATCAACTACTTATCATTGGGCTTTACTAAGCTATAAGCTCTGATAGTTTAATTTACCATTTTCTTAGGAGGGGGCACTATGGAAGAAAGACATTGAACTGTCTGTCATTTGCTTAGAATGGGGGCACTGGAGAAGAATGATATCGAACTGTGTCATACAAATTTAGGAACTTCAATCTTGCATAATGTCCCTCAAGAAAGCTTGAAAATATGACTTTGATCTGGCATCTGTCTAGTATATGATTACTCTATTAGTAGAGCTTTAATCCCTACTTGTATGTTTGCCAACACCTTCTTAGAAAATGAATTGCATATCTATGGTTGCTCTATTCTCCAAACCCATTTAGATAAGAGCTTGAAGGATTTCGGTACCTCACATTTTCTTTTCATACGTGAATACCCTAACCGACTCTTGGATAGCTGCTCAATCTCCTCGTTAACAACCCAGATTCTGGACACTAATTCTAGATCATTGTGCAGATATGTTTAGCTGTACTGTTTCACTTGTAGAAAGAACTTATAGCTATTCTCAATCATGAGTACTTGCTGTCCTATGTATCTCAGATAGTGATTGACTACATTGTTGAGCAGTTGATCGCGTGCTTCCTACTAGGGACTATGATTGTGTTAGATTCTTATTTGGCTGTTGCTGGAACATGGTGGAAAAATGATTTCATGGTTGTCCTGCTTCCCACTCATTACCAGAAACTTTTTCCATGGGAGAGTTGTGCATTAGGTGGTAATAACACCTTATGTTTGTTGCTTTGAATGTGCTCTCAGCTCTGATTTTTAAACTGGCTGAGACCCACAACACTTGAGGTCACAATTTTTTCTTTTCTGCCTTAAAGGAATAAATTCCAACCATTTAATACTGTCATGATTTAATTTAAGATTAGCTCATAATGGTATTTAAGTAGTTTAATTTGCTTTTCCGTTCTGCCTCTAGTTCTCAAGATTCTGGCCTTTTTTTGGAAGATGAGATATCTCCAGGACTATTTTTTATTAATAAGGGCAAAGAAGGCCAAAAACCAACTGTTTGTACTAATTACATGGACAATTTGGGACATAAACTGTCTGGCATTATGTCTGATATACATGCAAAATAGAGGTTTGCTGCTTGCTTGGGTAAATTTTCTGTGATTTTTAGCATTGTTGTTAGGTCAGCGATCGACTATCTGTTACAAGCTATGGTGCTATAGCTACACAAATAGATTCATATTTTTGGTGACGCTATCAGAAGATGTTCATCTTGTTTCTTGTTGCAGGTGCTGAGGTTGTTGTTCTCTGTATAACTAAATCTGGGGAAATTCTAAATTATTCAGGCGTTCACAAACTCAAGGGGCATTTACAGAGTGGCAGAGACAATGCCAGAGAGTGATCGTTGGGATGCATGCCTTGCGAGATCCATCAGCAGCTTCCATGAACGTATATTGCACAAACACATACGAGATGGAAAATCGGGTGTGAAGTTCAGCTATAATCATCCTTCTGGACATTCCCACACAGTCAGATCATTTGTGTATCGTCCAGCCAGTGTCCCAACATTCTGCATCTAGTAAAACTTTACACATCCTAAGGGTCGTCTATTCTTGATCGTGATAACTTGGTTGCAGTGATTTGATCGAGAAAACCTAATTGCAGTCTGGCAGAATCTGTTGTAAATAGTGTCTTATGTACGTAACATTTGGCAATTCGAAAGCCTATTCACAATTGCAAGTTCCTCATTTTGGAGCTTCCATTTGCTCGAATGCATTCGTAGATTGGCCATTGCTTGGTAAAAAGACAATTGGTGTAAATTGGTTAGTCAAAGTAGTTCTGTTCTGAGTAGTAAAAAAAAAGAACAAAAGAAGTGTAATTATGTAATGAAAAGTTTTTTCCTTGAGAAACTAATTCACCCTTCGCTTTTTACTTCTTAAAAGGGAAAAGAAAAGATAACAAATGAAATACTATAGTCATTATCTCTCCTCTGCTATTACTTTCTTCCTTTATGCTTCCCTTTGTAGTATTACTGAGAAACTATCGCAAAATATTCTCCCAACAAAACGTAGGTTGTGAAGTTTTATGATTATATCATAACTTGAGGCAATACAGTTTATATTTTTGGCGATTTCGTGTGAACCTACATGGATTTGAATTTTGAAGGCCGTTTTAAAATTTTCATGGGATGTTAAGAAGATTGTTTACCCTCAAATTCGGATAACAATTAAACTTATATTGTGGTTTTAAGGATATGTAATTTAACTCAGTACCAATTGATAAACAAGGAATTAAACAGATGGATTAGACAATAAAATAAATAAAATCAGTATGTAAGCAAAGTCTCGACCTCAATTCGAGACAGTCTCGAGGTAGGATAGTAAAATCAATAAAAAAGTAGAGCAATTCTGGTGAACAACAAGTGAAATAGCAAGAGAATAGCGAGTTTATATATTTTTATTAGTGAATAATCATCCTTACAAATGATTGGGATTCCTTTTTATATAATAGAGAGGTCCTACATAAGGTACACTTCTAATTATAGTAGGAAATCAATATTAACAACTGATTAATCACCGCACATCGATCCGTTCCGAGATTCACGCTTCGATCATCGACCTGACGCGAATATCTCGCCCTTTCCGTTATTAAGCTACACCAACGTTACTTCGAAGTTTGTCTCTTTCTGGCCTCGATTACTGATGCCGGCCTCTGCCTGGGAAGAGACTTCGATTTCGGACTCGACGTCCTTGATTTTTGACGTGACACTCTTATATCGATCAAAGGAATAAAATCGGGTTTCTACCGAATACAGATAGTCCCCTCATTTCTTAGAATAAAGTGATAAGAAACGACTTGAGCCTCGATTTTCTGGAGACCTCGATAATGATGTCATCCTCGTGACGTAAGCGACGGAGGTGACCGAAATGTCCCGTCGGTACAGTTCCCCAAATCATTAATGCTTGTTAGTAGGTGGTCAGCCACTAGCACCACCGAACCGTCGCCGTGAATCTATAAATATAGACTATTTTGTTGAATCAAAACTTTAATTTTACTTTCATCAAAACTTCCAAGTTCCTTAGCTTTTTCCGTCTCTTCTCTTTCTTCGCCTGTTGAATCAACTTTTGTAGCATCGAAAACACCAAGTTTCTCCTTTCTTCGCTCTTCTCCACCTGAATCAATGGCGAAAACTTCCAAAAGCATCCCACAAAAGGAGAAAGCTTCTTCCTCTTCTTCCCGGCCGGCCGGTGACAAAACACCGGTGGAACCGCTCCCTCACGAGTATGTTCCCGGCCCATCCACTTTAAAATCCTACTTCAAAGTCGAGAAACCTTCATCGGCCCTAGGTCGATGTGAACATGTGTTGAGATACATCTGTTCCATAATAACGAGCCACCTTGAGGCCATGAAGAGGGACTGTAACTGCGGGCCCGAGGTCGTGGTATAAATCCCTGCTCCTGAAGAGAGCATTACTACTCATGTGGAGGGAGTTTTAAGTGTTTATACTTACCCCTTCACATCGGGTCCCCTCGACCCAGTGATCGTCGATTTTTGCAAAAGGTACCAGGTCACCCTCGGTCAAGTTCACCCCTCGTTCTGGCACATTATGATCATGCTCTATTTCTTCTCCAACAAGGCCAAGGGGCTGGAGTTCACTCTTAGCCACCTCATGCGGTTATATCGGCCTCGACTCTTACGAGGATTGATCAAGCTCCAACATCGAGTAACGAAGGCCTTGTTTGCAAGCATCGATGATGATAAAGATCGGGGTTGGATGAGCCGGTTCGTGCGGGTAAGGACCTGTGACATCATCCTGGAGGAGAAATTGCCATTCCCCAAGGAATGGAACCTCGACCGTAAGTAATGTATTACCCATTAATCTTCATACTCCACTTTTGCTTTATGTAACATTTTATTTGTTATGCATCCTTTGCCTGGATACCTCTCGCGGTCCCCGACCTTGAAGACTGGGTTCAGAAGTTGGCCTCGACTTCCTCCCATGCTGAATGCAACTAGCATGGCTTGGCAAAGGGCAGATGGGAGGCAAAGAACCATGGTAAGGGTTTTCTTTCTTATACTCGAGATACTTTCCATACCTTTATTTCTTACTAAGCTTCTTTTGTGCAGGCCTGACCAAAGACGCAATCTTGAGGCCCCCGAGTGGCGAGGAAGAGGCCAAGTCCCCGATTCTGAAACCGGGGAAAGACAAGAAAATGAAGGGGGTCTCGCTGTCCACGGACCCCAAACCCAAACCTCAAAGGATCAGGAGGAAGGTCATCGCTCTCACAGAGGATTCGGTATAAAGCTTGAGAGATGAAGAGGAAGAAGAAGAAGAAGAAGAAGGTGGCATCTCGACACTAGTGGCTTGACCAAGGAAGGCAGTCGAGGCCGCCAAACCTTCAGAGCCGGAGGTGACTGCTGCAATCAAGCCTTGCGATGAGGAGGCTTCCAAGAAAGGTTCGGGTGAGGACCCCGAATCGCCTGAGGTCGAGATCATGTCTCGACCATCCACAAACATACCGCACGGGGCCGGTTCTGAAACCCCGAGGGCTGATCAGAGCGCCCTGGGTGACTCACTCGGGGCAATGACAACATGTCATTCGCCTTCTCTGCTGACTTATTCTGAGGTGGAAATAAGAGAGGCTCAGGACATGAAGAGCCCCGACATAGGCAGAGTCTCTGGTGAAGGGGATCCCTTTCGGGATTGCTTTACTGGGGTCGATGATGCCTCCGACCTTAATGACGCTTCCATTCTCTTCGAAGAGGCCCAATGTCTCCTATCTCGGGTAAGCATTAGTTGTTGTATCTCCTCTTTCTTTCTCTTCTTTCTTTAAGTATGACTTATATCTTTCTTTTTGTATAGGCCTTTACCAAGTCTCGAGCCGACCTGGGCCAATGCAAGGCCGAGCTCCAGGAAACCTCGGAGGAGAGGAATTCTTTGAAGCTACTTTGCGGCCAAAAGGATGAAGAGTTAAAGGACCTTCGAGCAGATTTGGCTAAGTCTCATAAGGAAGAGGCCGAGCTGAACGAGCAGGTAACTATCCTTTAGAAAAAGTACGGACTCGATCCAAAGGTGGAGGCTAACACATATCTCAGTTGCAGCAAAAGATTGAAAGAATCGAGTTGTTCCGGGGGGAAGTCGATCAAGTTACAGCTAACTGCGATCGGTGGAAGGAGAATATAGACCGCCTTGCTGCGGAAAAAGAGGCTGCCTCAGCCAAACTGTCATCGGCCGAAGTTCAACTTCGGAGCACTAAAGAGAAATGATCGGCCCAGGCCAAAAGGATCGAGGAGCTCGAGGTCGAGCTTGCTGAAGCCAAGGCGGAGGTCGAGAAGATGAAAGTCTTGGCTGACAAGTCTATAGTCATGTAATTGGCTGATGCCGAGGCTGCCCAAACACAACTGAGAAAGGATTCTGATCGAGAGCACTGGAGTAATGATTTGTCTAAGTGCCAATCCCGAAGGGAGACCCTCGAAGAAATTCACGCTCGAGGCTTTGACCTCTCTAAGGAGATAGCCCAAGCTAAGGTGATTGAAGCTGATGCTAGGCTGCTTGCCTCCTTTGATGATGAAGATGATGATGATGAGGGCAGCCAAGGTGGGTCTGAGTATGGCGAGGGGCCCGAAGGAGAAGCTACCCCCGATGAAGAGGTCGACACCGGTCATAGTTAGGACTTTACTTTTCTTTTCTCTTTTTGTAAGACCCTTGTCGGTCTTTTGTACACATTTTTCTTCATATATATAAAGAAAATTTTCCTTTGAATGCCTTCTCAATTTTTATCTTCAAACATGTTTTGTGCCTTGTAAAATTTTATCACAACTTTATGCTTCGAACCATATGTTCGAGATTTTGGTTTTGGGTGGCTTTATCGAAGTCACAATAGTCAAGTTCGAACTTACAACACAGACCCCTTAAGGTTTGTATCGAGTAATGATGAGTCCTCGAGCTGTATTCGAGCTTTAAATAGTGGAACCCTTAAGTTCGAATTGAGTGAGAACGTGATCTCGAACTCTAAGTGTATCGACCCTTAGGCACTTTAAATTGGGCCGATGTGGCCTCTAAAGGATGGATATTTTTTCCCTCTTTCGGCTTAAAGACTTAGTAAAAATTTCTTATGCCTTAGCACGTACTTTTTACCCATTGGGTTTTTTGAGGGTTCGATGTTGATAGAAATCCCTTTGCTTTTTTTGCCTTAGCATGATTGTGTAAGAATAATTTGATACCTCTTAAGGTTTTTCGAGGGCTAATTTCATCGAACTCCTTTTGACTATTTTGCCGAGGGTAGCCTTTTTTAATCGGTTTTTCAATAAATTCGAAGGCCTCTTTTTATTGCGAGATTCAAACATCTCCGAACCGCGTTAGTTTGGTTGTAGCGTTCGGATATGACTCTTGGGATTATTTACCCACAACACTTCAAACTTTTTCGAAGCGTTAGTTCCCGAGAATGATGGTCTTGGCCTGTAAATCGAGGGGTGCCTCTTTGAAGTCTTATGGATTCGAGTTTAGATAATTCGAACATGTTGATTCTCGATGGCAGTCCCCGAGTGTTCGAGGTATATTTGTACTTGGCCCTTGAGCCTTTCGAGGTGTAATTGTACTTGGCCCTTGAGCTGTCTTTCACAAAAATCATAAGCATGGAGCTTGTATAGTAGAAAATTTTCTTTGAGACACAGGATATTTGATAAGGAAAGAATGATTTTCTGAATAATTTATACATGCGTACATGTTTTGCATTTAGGGCTCGACTAATCTGTATGGACACGGTTCATATCGACCGTTTTCCCATTACAAAGTTTTCCTACCGAAACCCTGCTGACATGAAGCATCTTCCTTAAAAATATAACATCCGAGGGTGATGCCCCCCAGTATTTGAGGTTGATTGTAAAGAAACCTTGGATACCATTGAACTCACCCCAAGTAGCACCTATAACTGTTGAACTGTCCCCAGGTAGCACATACAATTGTTGCCTCATTAAAAACCTCGCCGGAAAAACCCATTTGGGACAAAAATCGATCTAAGGGAAAAAGAGTGCAACGCGTACTTTAAAACCAGATGTCTCGATGTCTTTGATTGAATACCTGCAATAAGTTAGAATCAAATTATTTGGCAGTTGTTCGCCGTTCATCGTGCCAACCTTATAAGATCTCTTTCTAATGATATCGAGGACTTGATAGGGTCCTTCCCAATTTGGGCCGAATTTCCCTTCGGTAGGATCTCAAGTATCGATGGTGACCCTCCTTAGGACTAAGTCCCAAATTTTGAAGTGGCGAAGGTTGGTTCCTCTATTGTAGTATCTCACGATTCGTTGTTTTAGTGCAGTCATTCGAACGAGTGCAACTTCTCATTTTTCATCCAATAATTCGAGGCTAGTATTCATAGCCTCGTGATTTGATTCTTCTGTTGTATGTCAAAATCTGGTGCTGGGTTCCCCTACTTCGACTGGAATCAAGGCTCCGGAGCCATATACTAAGGAGAGCGGGGTTGCCCCCGTACTGGATTTGATGTTGTTCGATGTAACAACCCGGCCTATCGTTCTGAGAGTTATAACCCCTTTTCCCCCATTTATGCTTCTTTATATTGTTCGGCTGTGTTGAGTTGTATCGAGTTGGTAGGCTTGGGTCCAGAGTAGTTTTGGAGTGAAATGAGGCGCTTAGTCTCTTATTTAGAAAGCTAAGTTAGAAAAACCAACCGGAAGTTGACTTATGAGTAAACGAACTCAGATTTGGATTTTCATGATTCGGTTAGCTTCGTTGGGTGATTTTAAAATTAGGAGTATGTACGGAATGTAATTTGGAGGTCCGTGGTAGAATAAGGCTTGAATTGGCGAAACTTAGAAATTTGGCGATTTTGGTCGGCAGTGAAAAATTAGGTATCGGGGTCGGAATGGAATTTCGAAAGTTGGAATAGGTTCGTAGTGTCATTTGTGACATGTGTCCAATATTTGAGGTCATTCGGACGTGGTTCGATAGGTTTCAGCGTCGTTGGCGAATTTTGGAAGTTTAGAAGTTCTTAGGCTTGAATCCGAGGTTGATTTGGTGTTTTTGTGTTGTTTTGGGTGTTTCAGAGGTTCGACTAGGTTCGGGTGATGATATATGACTTGTTGGAATTATTGGTTGAGGTATCGAGTGCCTCGGTTGAGTTTCAGATAGGTTTGGGTTGTGTGCGCTCATTTTTCTTATGTTTCGACGCCGTTTTTTCAAACATAAATGATATCATATTGAACAAATGAGCTCCGATTTCTTTTTTGATTGAAGAATTAGTTCCATAACCCGTAGCAAAAGATTGTCGAATTTGGAAATATGAGAATTTTTTGGTCATTTTACTAAGAACTAGGTTGCAGATTTTTCAGATTAATTGCGAAATTGCCACTAACAGCGTATTTAAAAATCTGTACTATTTACAAATATTGAAACTAACATATCTCCTTCATTATAAGGTCAAATTTAGAGATTCAAAAGCCTAACTTGACTAAAATTTCACAAGGAATCCATTGGAGGCATAAAAAGCGAGTTAATCATTTGGCACGAGAAACGAAAATTTATTCTTTCGGTCATATTTTGAGTTGGGGAGCTCGAATTTGGGCGGTTTTGGAAGCGATTTTCACATATGGATTGGGGTAAGGGTTCTCTATTCGGCTTTGGTTATATTATGTGAATCTATATTCATTTTTGGTATTTGATTAATGATTTCAAAGCGAAATTGAGGGAGTTAGGGTTTGAGTTTTGGAGAGTTTAAGTGAGGGTTTGATGGACCAAATGATGTTCGATTTTGACGAATTTTATATGGTTAGACTCCGGAGAGGACGAGGTTTATTATTCTACGATTTTTGACTGGTTCCGAGATGTGGGCTTGAGGGCCAGGTTTTGGCCGATTTCAAATTTTTGGCATATTTTGTAGTTTTTATTGTGGAATTCGATTCTCTAGACTATGTTGATAATATTATTCTGATTTTGGTTAGATTTGGAGATTTTGGATACCGAGTCCAGAGACGAGGGCATCCCAGAGTAGGATTTTACGCTGTTAAGGTATGTAACAGTTTTAACTCTGGCTTTGAGGGTATAAACCCGAAGAGTTTGATATCATGTGATTGTTTGGATGCGATACCACACTAGGTGATGGGCGTATGGGTGTACACCTCGAGGGATTGAGACTTGGTCCGTCTCGTGAGGCCTAATGGCCATCGTCTATGGTTATGTGTTTACATGTTGTTGAACTTGACTGCCTTCATGCTAGAGATAATGCTTAAGCTTTATTCATGCTCACATTATTTGCACTCAGTCATAGAAATTCATATACATGTTTACCTCAGTCTCTATTATTTGCTAATATGCCGTGATACTTGATGTGGGTTGTGTCCCCTTATTTGTTGATGATTGTGAGGCTAGTGAGGTACATGATTGAGTGAGGCCAAGGGCCTGGTTGGGAGGGTACTAATACCATAGAGCATGAGTTGTCCACGTAGCACGTGAGTTGACCGTGCGGGTCCAAGTATTGATACCATAGCGTGTGAGTTGTCACATAGCACGTGAGTTGACCGTGCGGATCCAGGTATTGATATTATGGCACGTGAGTTGTCCGTGCTCAGCGCTTGGGCTTTGGGAGCCCCTCCGAAGTCTGTACACGCCCCCAATGAGCGCAAAGTGCTGAGTGTTGATGTTGAGTGATGAGTGCGAGTGCTGAGTGATGGAGTGACATTGCTGTGAGGTTGAATTTACTTTTGATGTTGCTGCATTTATCTGTTAAACTTCTTTGTGGCATTTACTGAGTTATGGAATTTAACCGTTTATTCATGTTTATTGTAAATTGTGAAAATAAATAATTGGATTGTTTTGCTTAGCTCGTCACTACTACTCAATTCCTTAGTTATTCCTGTTACCACTGAGTCGGTTGTACTCATACTACATGATGATAGACTATAATTACGTATTTTAGTCGCTTATTACACTCTAGTTTACTGCACTTTAATTGAGTTTGAGCTTTAATCGCTATTGTTTTGCATTAATTGTGTGTTTTATGTCTTGTAGGAGTGATTTTGAGCTATATAGATGTTATTAAATGAATTCAAGTAATTTGGAGCTTTGAAGTCTGAGTAAAAGCACAAGGAATTAAGCCGGGATCGTGTTCAGGGGTCAAATTTGATATTTAAGAACAAATGAAGACTCGAGTAGGCATATTGTGCACTGTCTAATAAAATGGACATAAATTTTTGTTCTGAACTCCATTTGGGCTATATAATATATTGTTGGAAATATACCTCAAAGGGCTACAACTTTTATGTTTTACGTTTTTCCAAATTCAAACGTAATAGGGTGAAAAACTCGATCAAAACTGCGACCGCGGACCTGACGCGGACTGAGACAGAATGTTGGTAAATGACCGCGCCCGGACCGTGGTTGACCGCGACCGCGAGTGTCCAGGCCCCGAAACTTGTCCTTTTTCGCGTAGGAGAAGTTATAATTATTTGGACCCGACCCTACTTGGTATATATACATGGGATAACGTTATTTTTGAGGGATTGGACAAATTTGAGACAGAGATTCGACATAAGGAGGCAGAGACACAATAAGAGCAAGACGAGGAATTATTCTATGAGTTTTTCCTTCCTCTTCTTACTTTTCATTGTTGGTTATGACTTTAGTGTTGTATTTTACATACTATTATGAGTAGCTAATTTGTTATCTAGGGTTTTGATGGAACCTTTTGTAGGATAAATTCTTGTTATGTTTTCATATAATTGAGTCGTCGGATTTCTCTACTTGTTCAACTACGTGTTTATTGTTGTTGATTGAATGGCCATCGATTGACTGTGCCTATTTATTATGTGTTACTTGAGAAAGGATACATATTTAGGTGGTGTCGCGCACCCTTTTTTTCCTCTTCCTCACGGAAGATCGGGTTCATGACATTGGTTGGGACAACTCTTTCCTTTTGGGAAAGGGGTTTGCATATTTTGAAGAGTCTCCACCTAACGATTTTAACAGTGCGTTAGGGCACATAAGGGGGTTTAATTACAACTACGTTGCTAACCAAAGATTTAGGTAAGGGCTTGAAATTATCCTAAGGGGAAGGTGTTAGTCACCCCTCAGGATCCACAAGTATGGTTCCCGGTCAAATGGTTTCGTGAATTTGTACAAATAGCAAATAACAAGTAAAGGCTCAAATAAGAGAGGATTTAAGTCTTAAGCATACAGGTGTTTAGGAAAACAGTAGGGGTAATTACGAACTACCGTATATAAGTGTCCTAGGTTTATAATAATATGGATCACATCAATGCAATACCCGGTAATCACTCCTCGAAGAGGGGATACACGTGGTATTAGCGCACCTGTCATCATATCTGTATTCTACCCTTCCCACCCCGTGAAGGTAATTAAAGTGTGTGTTGGTCACGGATTCTATTGCGTGTTATTACCCGTCCCATCCTATCAGTCCTGGAGGAGGTTAGGACTACTATCCTAAAAGGTAGGTACTAGGAAGACCCTCAGGTTTAAAGGGGTAAAATTCTAAGGCGACAAGCAAAGAACATGTAGGACTGCAGTCAGTGGGAAACACATAGGAGCATATAGGAGGCTCAGATTTCCCTCCGCAGATAATGCATATAATTAGCACGACTCAAACACATATAAGGGCGGTATTGTTAATTAAGATCCTAAGACATGGTATCTAGGTGAATTCAGAGGATAAACAGATAGGCAAACTTGTTTTATAACTCAATAAACATGCTCTTAATCAGTTTGCCTACTGATTTAAAAGTACCTATTAGTATTAAGCAGTACACACAAGAGAGACAAATTTCTAATTTTTGGAAATTTAGTCACCTAAGGCTTGCCTAGGCGGGGGATAGTGTATATTAATAGAATTATTAGAGGAACTATTGCAAATTGTTACCTAAACAGGCTGTTCTAGGTTGTTCAGAACACAGAAACATTACCAGTTATTTTTTTTGACAAAAACTGAGTGGGGTGGTTACACTTTTTATACATCAGTAATTAGACTAAATGTAGTTGAGCGATTAGGACCCTATAACATGATATCTAATGCACAGGTAGAGATGCAGAATGATGCATATGCAGAATTCCTAAGCATGATTTCTAAACGCTCAGTATTAATCATGGTTTCAGAAGATGCTAAAGTGATAACTTATTTTAATGTTGTTTATCCTAGGACAAGATTTCTAAGCGTACATGGCAGTGTGGAACATGACAGTAGAAAATACCATTTATGAGCAGGATTTTTCTAAGTAAAACTGAGCATGCTGAAACAGTAGGTATGAGACCTAATAAACATGATTTCTAATGCGTGAATTTGAACATATGGGCCTAAACATGATTTCTATTGTGCAGATAGGAAATAAAATCAAATAGCATGGTTTCTAATGCATGAATTTAAACATATGGGCCTAAACATGATCTCTATTGCACGGATAGGAAATAAAATCAAATAGCATGGTTTCTAATGCATGAATTTGAACATATGCGCCTAAACATGAGCTCTATTGCACAGATAGGAAATAAAATCAAATAGCATGGTTTCTAATGCATGAATTTGAACATATGGGCCTAAACATGATCTCTATTGCACAGATAGGAAATAAAGTCTAATAGCATGATTTCTATCCCTTTAATAGCTAATGCATGCGTAGCTACCCCTCCCTTTTCACTATCCATCCTCTGAGTTGTTTACAAATTATTACAGACTAGGGAATTATGAATTACATAACCAAAGGAAAATAAGAAGTTCCTTCTATAGGGAGCCTTCAATTGGGCCCAGATTTTCCAAACCTCACTGCCTTATGGTATTGCATAGCCCTTTCATAATCCGGATGTGTCAGAGTCCCCTAAGGACCTCAAGGGCTCCCGGGCAGTGCTCACACCCAGACATAGCCAAAGAATTAAACATGTGCAGTGTGGAAGTGCCAGCCTTGTGTGTCAGAGTTCAGAGGGTACTCAAAGGGTTCCCAAAGTAGTGCTCACACGAAGGGGCTGAACTTAGACTTCTAAGAGTGTATGTGAGAGTGCTTTTTATTTAAAAGGATTTAAGTAAGGAACAATTTTGAAAAGAGTAAGTAAGAAAATAGTTTTTTTGAAGAAGGAAATTGAAGCTTAACATCACAAAGGACCAAAGATAGTCCAACAAGCACAAACAGGGGCAATGGGATTAGGGGGACAAATACAGAGCATGTAAGGGTAGACATGTAGCAGGCAGATACACACAGAAATACAATCAGGATCCTAAGGGTCTAAAGGATCAGGGGGTACAGTGCTAGGTCAAATTAACACCTAAGGCCATGGTTAAACTAATGTACCGTTCATAGGCACGTAAGAAGTAGGAGCTAAGTGTACAGAAACATGCTGGTCATAAACAAATAAAGCCTAATTTAAACATGCAGAGGGGAGTTCAGGATCCTAGATACATGCTGAAGAATAAGTAAGCAAATTGGAAGCATGCTGAATTACAACAGTAATGGAAACACGTGAAGCATGCTGAAATCTAAATTTGAACATACCAGTGAAGTGAAGAAAGCAGTAATACAAACAGGAAAGTAGGAGAATGCACAATAGTTAGCCTTGGCTTGCAGCCGGCTAACCTAGAGTAGTAATAATTAGCACAGAAGAGAGAGTAGAAAGTCTTTGAAATTGTGAGAGAGATTTTTTGAACAGATTAGTTCGTCTTCGTGTGTGTCTGTGTATGAATAGAGTATATATAGTTTTGAAAACTTGATGAAAAATAAGGAAAGAACTAGAATTAACCAGTGATTGTGGGACTGAATATCAATCAGTACTCAATTAGCACAAGTATCCCTATAATCAAGGGAGTAATTCACAAGGTGAGTTTTTAATAAAGAAAGAACCATATATAACTTAGAGGAATATAAGAACAGTGTAAGTATAATAGGAAATTAGGCATCCCTTAATTGAAGGGGTTAAACTCAAACTACTAGTAGGTAAAATAATAATTAAGAAAAGTTCTGATGCCTGTAACATATAAGGAAACGGTTTCACCCCCTAATTCAAGCATACAATTGAGGCTAGGTTCAGAAAATATCACTTAAGGAAATAACAATCAATACAGTTAATCAATTATGTAACAAGGTAAGAAAACAAAGTTGGAAATCAATAAGAACATCTCATAAGAAATCAGGGATTCGAAATTGGTACTAATTAAGGGAAGGCCTCATGTATCTAAGGAAACAAGCAGAATCAACCGAGGATACCATATGAAAAATCAGTATAGTACTACTCATAATCATTCAGGGATTCAAGACAGTAATGATCAAGCAGGGTGAACACACAAGAAGCAGCAGAATCAAAGACCCAATAGCATAGTGAAACAATAATCAATAAGAAATAGGGATTACTCATGGAAAACAGACACACATACAAATCGAAAGAAAAGACATGCTCAACATTTAGAACACAGTGTTAAGACTAAATAAATCATGATTAAAAGTGATAAAACGTTTAAGCATATGAGAAAAATCACTTGAACTTTGAGAAACTGTTTGAAGAAAAGGTTTCAGAAACCTTAAGTGAAAAACTTGTTTAAAACTGCAAAATCTTTAAGAAAATGTAATAATACTCGTAATAAACCCGGATCTAGTGTATATCTAAGAGAATAGAAAGGTTTTTGAAGAAAACATGTAAAAAGCTTCATGATATACACAAATCTAAGACAGATCTAAAGGAATCGTGAAAATACCAGGGGTTAGGATTTCAAAGAGTTGAAAACGCAAGAAAAACCTTAAAGATGTCGCCAGCGTTAACCAGAAAAGTCATGGCTCTTACTCAACGGCCGGAGGAGGCCGGAAGATGGCATGAGGGACCATGGGTAGGAGCTGAACCACTCCAGGTTCTCCTGAGGGCCTTAGCGTGTCATTAGACCGGTGTAGGGTGAAGCAGTAACCAAGAGATAATGAAAGACCATAGTTTCCAGCGAGGGAACTAGCCGGAGAAGACGAACAAACTCCATTAGAGGTGGAGAGACAAGGGAAGGTTCTAAAGAGAACCAGAGAGAACCAGAGAGAGATAGAGAGAGAATGAGAGACTGGGAAATGAGAGGTCAGATGGGGGGTAGATCTAGGTTTAATTATGGTAGGTGGGATCTGGGCCGTTGATAAGAAATAATCAACGGCCAGGATTAGCCAAAGGGTTGGGTCAGGCAGGTGAGATATTGGGCTTCGGTTTATTGGGATGATTTTAAAAAGGGGTATTGGGCTGGTAGTTTTAGGCTAAAATCAAAACTAAAAATGGCTATTAGTTAAATACCCATTAAAATAGATAAATAATTAATAAAAAATAGCTAATAATTATATAAAAATAAATTAATGCTAGATAAATGAAATTAAGGTAATTATGAATATAAAAAATATAAAATAGAATAATTATTGATTTAAATGGTATAAAATGTACAATTAGGTCATAGTTGTAAAATTATTGTAATCATGGTCAAATAATGCCAAATTGTATAATTTGTGAAATAAATAAAACTTAATAGGATTAAAAATGATATATTGAACTAGGAAATATTTTGAAATTATTTATAATACAATTTATGGATAATTATTGAATAAAAATACTTAATAAAGTGGAAAAGGATTTCATAGAAATATGAAAAATTTCGGAAAAATACCAGTTATTATAAAGAGTGATTTTGGAGGTATATATACAAATTTAAAAAGTAATTTGAGAAAAAATTGGGTATCAACAGGTGGTAGTTGAGCAACGTCACTCCTAACGTATGTGAGGAATCAATACAACAGGTTTAAAGGTAGGTTTAGAAAGAGCAAAGCCTTGACGTGTTCATAATGACCAGTTATATAAAGTCAACTAGCGTAGTTCGAGAGAATATGTCTAGTAAATTGTTGTAGTTGCTCGAGAGAGAATTACGACACCTAAAGTGCTCACGACTAGTAGAAAATACATAGGCAAAATTATAGAAAACATAGCGGGAAGGATTCCGATAGTTGGGAAAATCATAACTCTAGACCTCCTAAATTTAATCTCCACCCCTTAGCATCTTTAGTTGTTAATTTACTGCTTTAGTTTCTTAGTTAATTAGTTAGAAATAAATATTATAATCTCAATAATTAGGAAATTATTTGGACTTGCGTTTTTTAACAATATTGAACAATTATAGTGGAACCTTAGTTCTCTGTGGGATTCGACTCCGGACTTCTAGACCGAATTATATTTGCAGAGACCGCTTATCCTTTTTAGGACTAGAGTTGGGCGTGATCAAATTTGGCGCCATAGCCAGGGAACTAACGGTGTAGCTGTAGGTGTACATATTTCTAGGTTGCAAGTTTGAACTTTTATTTTGTTTTCTTGTATTTGATTATTTATTTTTTTATTTTTTTTATTTTTTTTATTTTTGATCTGAGAGACATGGCATCTTGGAATTATGAGAGTTTTGATATTGGTAATTCTACTTTTGATCCTCGTTATGCATATTATGGATGAAACCACCCAGGGCAAAATTATCAAAATATTCCCGAGAGGGTCAAAGTCTCCACTTTTCACGCCCCTCTACTAAGAGTGAGTTATGTACACCAACTCAATCTTATGTGTGGAATGTGTGTGATGTGTTTGATGGTAAAAATGGTCACTTTTATGGTTGGGTTCATATGTTTTATCTTCCCCTAACCCCTTACTATGATGGCTCTACTTTTTCTTGTGAAGTTAATAGGAACAAAGAACTTGGGGAGGCAGACCTGAAGGAGATCAAGCATATGTTAAAGTGACTTCTAGAACAAAATAATGAGAAACAACTGCAGATAGAAAGGCAAGAGGCAACTATTCGCAAGTTGGAGGCTCAATTGAGTCAAGTGGTTAGAGTTGTTAATGCTCAACAAGCCAATATTGGGGATAGTAGCCAAGAAGAGCGTGAGTTTAAGCTGATAATTGAGGGGGTCAGAGTAGAACATCAACAACCTAGCCAACTACAATTTGTGAATGTCGATGTTGAAGAAGTGAGACTAGAGTCAGCGAAGGACTATGAGGATATAAATTTTGTTGACTCTAGTAGCATTGATGTTGAGGCTGTTGAAAGTTCTGAAGTTCATGTGTTTAAGCGCATTGGTCCACACTCCAAGTATTTTTTCACATTATGTTTGAATGATGATATGGAAATAGAGTCATATGAACCAATTGAAGAGTCAAGGAATGAGGAACAAGGTGCATATATTCTGGAATTCTTCTTGCCAGAAAGTCAGGATCACATACCTCATACAAAGGCGAAGGAGTGCAGAATACTACATTATTTCCTTAGGCCAGTTAGATTCATTCCATCGCCCCATGACCATAATCATAGACCCCATGACCATAATCATAGACTTGAAGCCAAATTGGGGGTTCAATTCATAAGCTCGAGATGGAGGCAAAAGTAATTCACGTCATGCCGCGACGTTAAATCAAGCGCTTGTTGGGAGGCAACCCAACTTTACTGCTTTCTTTTATTTTATTTTATTTTTTTTGTTTGTTTGTTTTCTAATTGTATTATTTTTGTAGTGTCGATTTTTGATTTCTTATGAGCATGGAATGCAAAGCCATTGGAAGGATGCTATAGCAAACCAGATGGTTGGAACTAAGTGTGAGGTACCCGCATGAAGGACCAGGCTTGGGAGAAGTCTGAGTACCCCATGACATGCTAGTGATTCGTCCTTTGGCCTACCAGGGAGTTTTTATTTACCCTCTTGTATGTATGGGTGTGCATTGGGGACAATGCACAATTTTAAGTGTGGGGTGAGGAGATTGTCTGGGTGACTTTCTATGCTATTTTAGTTGTGCTAGTTTAATGGAATAATTATTTTTTTACAAAAACAGAAAAGATGGGACTTTTCCCAACGATAGATCTATTAGACAATTTTCTTGAGGGATTTAAGTCTAAAGAAAAAAAAGATTTTTTTTTGTTAGGTAGTGTAGCAACTCCTACTTGGTTTTTCTTTGTGCCACGGTTCTTTTCCAAGGGTTTTGTTTGAACCGGGTGTAGTTAGTTTTAATTATTTTTTTTAGGAAGAGGAGCCATTGTGTTGTGTTTTGAATTGAAGCAATATCTCTTGACTTTGTTATGACTTGAGAATAGTGAGTACTTTGGCTGTGATGCTTAAGCTCAGTTTTTGACTCTTGTATAAGTACCTTAAATTGTATGATTTTAAATTTGCTTAACTGCTTTGACTAGAGTGTCTTGATGAAACCAATCCTGAGTGAGTTATGTGCCATGTGTGTGTGAGGTTTGTGTGTTATTCTATGCATTGCATTTGATGTCTAGAACTTGCCCCGTGTGTTTGCAAAGCGAAATAGTAGTTTTGTTCAGTCTTGGAAGTGATATAGGCGTTTCTTTGTCGAGCCAGATATGTATATTTTACCCGCCTAATTGTTATGTATCGTAGTTAACCCTTTGAGCTTGTAATCCTGTTTCTTTGGCAACCAGATTACAAGCCTTACCCATTTGTTTGAATTAACCATCTATTTGAACCTACTAACCTCTCATGAGCACTTGAATTGTGATGATTTATGTAAAAGTTAAAGAGTGGGGTGGTTGGTTTGGCTTTTGAGTGGAACTAATGAAATAAGGAGAAAGGTGTACTGTTTTGAAAAAGTAAGAGCCACTTGAAAAAAAAAAGAAAAGGAAAAAAAAGTTGTATTGTTGTGAAATAAAAATATCCTTGATAAGTGGTGGCTCTTGATGTAATTGTGCTTAAAGAAGTATGGGGTAATATACATTGATGTGAAGGTGAAGTTTGGTTTGACATAAGTATGGGGTTTGAATGTTAAAGTATATGTATTAAAGTGATTAGGAGGTGTAGTCACTCTTATATCTAAATGTATCCTACCCGTCCCGCAGCCTACATTACAACCAAATAAAGTCCTACTTGATCCTAGACTGAAAAAGCTCGATTAGTAGAGTAGTACACTACGGGCAAACCTCTGGTGCATTTTTTGTGGCATATGAATGTTATTTCTGAGAGTGAGTGAATTCTTTCTATCTTGAGTTCCTAAGTGTTCTTAAATTTTATTGTGTGGAACTACTCTCTTTTGTTGTGTGAGGGCACTTGATTCATGAAGGAAAGGTAATTTCAGTGACCTCTATGTTAGAGTAAGTAGGCGAGTTGTGAATAATGCGTGATACTTGTGAGTCAAATCTTGAGGTGAAGATGTTACACTTTTGTGCTTAGTCTATTTTAAATATTCTTGGTGTGATGAGTTAGGAGAATTGTTTAAAAAGGCCGTGTCTATATAAAGTGTAGTTTGATTGCTCGAGGACGAGCAATGGTTTAAGTGTGGGGTGTTGATGATAGGCTATAATTACGTATTTTAGTCTCTTATTACACTCTAGTTTACTGCACTTTAATTGAGTTTGAGCTTTAATCGCTAGTGTTTTGCACTAATTGTGTGTTTTATGCCTGGTAGGAGTGATTCCGAGCTATATAGATGTTCTGAAATGAATTCAAGTGATTTGGAGATTTTAAGTTTGAGTAAAATCCCAAGGAATTAATTCGGGATCGTGTTCAAGGGTCAAATTTGATAGTTAAGAACAAACGAAGACTCGAGTAGGCATATTGTGCACTGTCTAATAAAATGGACATAACGTTTTGCTCCAAACTCTATTTGCAATATATAATATATGGTTAGAAATCTAACTCAAAGGGATACAATCTTCATGTTTTACGTTTTTCCAAATTCCAAACGGAATAGGGTGAAACACGCAGTCGAAACCACGAACGCGTACCTGACGCGGACTGAGACAGAATGTTGGTAAATAACCGCGACCGCGAGCATCCAGGCCTGAAAACTTGTCCTTTTTTGCGTAGGAGAAGGTTTAATTGTTTGGGCCCACCATAATTGGTATATATACATGGGAGAAAGATATTTTTGAGAAATTGGACAAATTTGAGACAGAGATTCGACATAAGGAGGCAGAGACACATAGGAGCAAGGCAGGGAATTCTTCTACGAGTTTTTCCTTCCTCTTCTTATTTTTTATTTTTGGTTATGACTTTTAATATTGTATTTTACATACTATTATGAATAGCTAATTTTTATCTAGGATTTTGATGGAACCTTTTGTAGGATAAATTCTTGTTATGTTTTCATATAATTGAGCCGTTGGATTTCTCTACTTGTTCAACTACGTGTTTATTATTGTTGATTGAATGGAAATCGATTGAATGTGCCTATTTATTATGTGTTGATTGAGAAAGGATGCATATTTAGGTGGTTGTTGAACAACGTCACTCCTAACGTATGTGAGAAATCAATACAACAGGTTTAAAGGTAGGCTTAGAAAGAACAAAGCCTTGATGTGGTCATAATGAGCGGTTAGATAAAGCCAACTAGCGTAGTTTGAGAGAATATGTCTAGTAAATTGTTGTAGTTGCTCGAGAGAGAATTACGGCACCTAAAGTGCTCACGACCAGTAGAGAATACATAGGCGAAATTATAGAAAACATAGCGGGAAGGATTCCGACAGTTGGGGAAATCATAACTCTAGACCTCCTAAATTTAATCTCCACCCCTTAGCATCTTTAGTTGTTAATTTACTGCTTTAGTTTTATTAGTTAATTAGTTAGAAATAAATATTATAATCACAATAATTAGAAAATTGTTTGGACTTGCTTTTCTTAGCAATATTGAACAATTATAGAGAAACCTTAGTACTCTGCGGGATTTGACTCCAGACTTATAGACCGGATTATATTTGCAGCGACCACTTAGACTAGAGTTGGGCGTGATCAAATTTTAGCGGCGTTTCCGGGGAACTAACGGTGTAGCTGTAGGTGTACGAATTTCTAGGTTGGATGTTTGAAATTTTATTTTTGTTTTCTTGTATTTGATTATTATTTTTATTTTTAATTTTTTTGTTTTTTTTTATTTTTGATCTGAGAGACATGGCATCTTGGAATTATGAGAGTTTTGATGTTGGTAATTCTACTTTTGATCCTCGTTATGCATATTATGGAGGAAACCAGGGCAAAATTATCAAAATATTCCCGAGAGGGTCAAAGTCTCCACTTTTCACGCCCCTCTACTAAGTGTGAGTTATGTACACCAACTCAATCTTATGTGTGGAATGTGTGTGATGTGTTTGGTGGTAAAAATGTCACCTTTATGGTTGTGTTTATATTTTTTATCTTCCCCCAACCCCTTACTATGATGGTTCTACTTTTTCTTGTGAAGTTAATAGGAACAAAGAACCTGGGGAGGCAGACCTGAAGGAGATCAAGGACATGTTAAAGTGCCTTCTAGAACAAAATAACGAGAAACAGCTGCAGATAGAAAGGCAAGAGGCAACTATTCGCAAGTTGGAGGCTCAATTGAGTCAAGTGGTTGGAGTTGTTAATGCTCAACAAAACAATATTGGGGATAGTAGCCAAGAAGAGCGTGAATTTAAGGTGATAATTGAGGATGTCAATGTTGAAGAAGTGAGACTAGAGTCAGCGAAGGACTTTGAGGATATAAATTTTGTTGACTCTAGTAGCGTTGATGTTGAGGATGTTGAAAGTCCTGAAGTCCATGTGTTTGAGCGCATTGGTCCACACTCCAAGCATTTTTGCACATTGTGTTTGGATGATATGGAAATAGATTCATCCGAACCAATTGAAGAGTCAAGGAATGAGGAACAAGGTACATATATTCTGGAATTCTTCTTGCCAGAAAGTCAGGATCACATACCTCATAAAAATGCCAAGGAGTGCAGAATACTACATTATTTCCTTGGGCCAGTTAGATTCATTCCACCACCCCATGACCATAATCATAAACTTGAAGCCAAATCTGGGGTTCAATTCATAAGCTCGAGGTGCAGGAAAAAAGTGATTCACGTCGTGGTGCGACGTTAAATCAAGCGCTTGTTGGGAGGCAACCCACCTTTATTGCTTTCTTTTTATATTTGTTTGTTTTTTCTAATTGTATTATTTTTGTAGTGTCGATTTTTTATTTTTTAGGAGCATGGAATGCAAAGCTATCGGAAGGATGCTATAGCAAACCAGATGGTTGGAACTAAGTGTTAGGTACCCGCACGAAGGACCAGGCCTGGGAGAAGTCTGAGTACCCCATGAGATGCTAGTGCTTCGGCCTTTGGCCTAGAGAGTTTTTCTTTACCCTCTTGTATCTATGGGTGTGCATTGGGGACAATGCACAATTTTAAGTGTGGGGTGAGGAGATTGTCTGGGTGGCTTTTTATGCTATTTTATTTGTGTTAGTTTAATGGAATAATTATTTGTTTTCCAAAAATAGAAAAGATTGGACTTTTCCCGACGATGGATCGATTAGACAATTTTCTTGAGGGATTTAAGTCTAAAGAAAAAAAACAAAAAGATTTTCTTTTGTTAGGTAGTGTAGCAACTCCCCCTTGGTTTTTCTTTGTGTCGTGGTTCTTTTCCAAGGGTTTTGTTTGAACTGGGTGTAGTTAGTTTTATTTATTTTTTTTACGAAGAGGAGCCATTGTGTTGTGTTTTGAATTGAAGCAATATCTCTTGACTTTGTTATGCCTTGAGAATAGTGAGTACTTTGGTTGTGACACTTAGGCTCAGTTTTTGACTCTTGTATAAGTACCTTAAATTGTATGATTTTAAATTTGCTTAACTGCTTTGACTAGAGTGTCTTGATGAAACCAATCCTGAGTGAGTTATGTGCCATGTGTGTGTGAGGTTTGTGTGTTATTCTATGCATTGCATTTGATGTATAGAACTTGCCCCGTGTGTTTGCAAAGCGAAATAGTAGTTTTGTTCAGTCTTGGAAGTGATATAGGCGTTTCTTTGTCGAGCCAGATATGTATATTTTACCCGCCTAATTGTTATGTATCATAGTTAACCCCTTTGAGCCTGTAATCCTGTTTCTTTGGCTACCAGATTACAAGCAATGCCTTGAAGCCATATCTCTTGACTTTGTTATGCCTTGAGAATAGGACGAGCAATGATTTAAGTGTGGGTTGTTTATGATAGGCTATAATTACGTATTTTAGTCGCTTATGACACTCTAGTTTAGTGCACTTTAATTAAGTTTGAGCTTTAATCGCTAGTGTTTTGCACTAATTGTGTGTTTTATGCCTTGTATGAGTGATTCCGATCTATATAGATGTTAAGGAATGAATTCAAGTGATTTGGAGCTTTGAAGTCTGAGTAAAATCCTAAGGAATTAAGCTGGGATCGTGTTCTGGGGTCAAATTTGATAGTTAAGAACAAACGAAGACTCGAGTAGGCATATTGTGCACTGTCTAATAAAATAGATATAACTTTTTTCTCCAAAATCCATTTGGCATATATAATATATGGTTGGAAAGATAACTCAAAGGGATACAAACTTCATGTTTTACATTTTTCCAAATTCCAAACAAAATAGGGTGAAACACGCGGTCGAAACCGCGACCGAGGACGTGACGCAGACTGAGACAGAATGTTGGTAAATGACCGCGCCCGGACCGCGGTTGACCGCGACCGCGAGCGTCCAGGTCTGGAAACTTGTCCATTTTCGCGTAGGAGAAGGTATAATTATTTGGTTCCGACCCTACTTGGTATATCTACATGGGAGAACGTTATTTTTGAGAGATTGGACAGATTTGAGACAGAGATTCGACCTAAGGAGGCAGAGACACAATAGGAGCAAGGCAGGGAATTCTTCTACGAGTTTTTCCTTCCTCTTCTTATTTTTTATTGTTGGTTATGACTTTTAATATTGTATTTTACATACTATTATGAATAGCTAATTTTTTATCTAGGGTTTTGATGGAACCTTTTGTAGGATAAATTCTTGTTATGTTTTCATATAATTGAGCCGTTGGATTTCTCTACTTGTTCAACTACGTGTTTATTATTGTTGATTGAATGGCCATCGATTGACTGTGCCTATTTATTATGTGTTTATTGAGAAAGGATGCATATTTAGGTGGTTGTTGAACAACGTCACTCCTAACGTATGTGAGAAATCAATACAACAGGTTTAAAGGTAGGCTTAGAAAGAACAAAGCCTTGACGTGGTCATAATGAGCGGTTAGATAAAGCCAACTAGCGTAGTTTGAGAGAATATATCTATTAAATTGTTGTAGTTGCTCGAGAGAGAATTACGGCACCTAAAGTGCTCACGACCAGTAGAGAATACATAGGCAAAATTATAGAAAACATAGCGGGAAGGATTCCGACAGTTGGAGAAATCATAACTCTAGACCTCCTAAACTTAATCTCCACCCCTTAACATCTTTAGTTGTTAATTTACTGCTTTAGTTTCTTAGTTAATTAGTTAGAAATAATTATTATAATCTCAATAATTAGGAAATTATTTGGACTTGCGTTTCTTAGCAATATTGAAAAATTATAGTGAAACCTTAGTTCTCTGTGGGATTCGACTCCGGACATATAGACCGGATTATATTTGCAGCAACCGCTTATCCTTTTTAGGACTATATTTGGGCGTGATCACTACACCCTGCACTTTATGTGCAGATCCAGGTGAATTAGAGCGCGGCGATTGTTGAGTTCAGGCCGTCTATCGTTGGAGATTACAAGGTAGCTGCCAGCGTCCGTAGGACTTTGTTACTCCTTTTATCATCTATTTCTTCTTTTGAACAGTTAGACAGTTTATATATCTTAGTTCAAATATTTAGACGCTCGTGACTTAGTGACACCCGATGTTTGGGGCTCATTTCCGTATTCTTATATTATCATATTTAGAGTTGATTTAGTTATGAGAAATTCAAATTTTGGAAATGTTTTGTTAAATTCTTATAATTGATTTAGTAGGAATATTTTGGGAAATAGGCTTGCCTTGTAACACGATAGGCTCCATCACGACCATGGTTAGATTTTGGGTCACGAAATGGGAAAAAATTTTCTCCATTTCCCCTTAGCGTCGTTCAACCTTTTCTTTAGGTTTTGAATGATGGTCTTGTTCGTCAATTCGGCCTGTCCGTTCCCACTAGGATGATACATCGTCGATAATATCCTTTTTATTTTATGATCTTCGAGGAACTTCGTTATTTTGCTGCCGATAAATTGTTTTCCATTATCGCACACTATCTCGGCGGGTATCCCGAATCGGCACACGATGTGATCCCAGATGAAGTCTATAACTTCTTTCTCTATGACTTTCTTGAAAGCTTGTGCTTCAAACCATTTAGAGAAATAGTCTATCATAAATAAAACGAACTTAGATTTACCTGGGGCCGATGGCAGAGGGCCGACGATATCCATCCCCCATTTCATGAATGGCCATGGGGATAAGATCGAATGAAGTTGCTCTCCAGGTTGGTGGGTCATCGGTGCATACCTTTGGCATTTATCACATTTTCGAACGAACTCCTTGGTGTCTTTTTCCATACTATCCCAATAGTATCATGTTCTTATGATTTTGTGAATCAGCGATTTGGCACCAGAGTTGTTCCCACAAGTACCTTCATGGACTTTTCGTAGAACATAATCAGTATCACCTGGTCCCAAACATACTTCTAGTGGTCTGTTGAATGTCCTTCTGTATAATGTTCCATCTTCAACTAATGTGAATCGAGCATCTTTGGTTCGAAGGGCCCTCGATTCTTTATGGTCCGATGGGAGCTTTCCATTTTCAGGTATTCAATATATTTATTCCTCAAATCCCAAGTTAAGCTTGTAGCATTTATCTCGACGTGACCTTCTTCGATCACGGATCTCGAGAGTTGAACGACAGTCCTCGAGCTGATTTCATCCTCCTTGACTGATGACCCCTAATTTGCAAGTGCATCGGCTTCAGTGTTTTGTTCTAGAGGTACGTTTGGCAAGGTCCATTCTTTAAAATGGTGCAAAGTTACCTACAGCTTGTCCAAATGCCTTTGCATTCTATCCTCTAGAACCTTGAAGATTTTGTTTACTTGGTTTACTACCAGCAAAGAGTCGCATTTGGCTTCAATGACTTCCGCTCCCAAGCTTTTAGCTAATTCAAGACCTGCAATCATAGCCTCGTACTCGGCTTCATTGTTAGTCAACTTAGAAGTTTTGATGGATTGTCTAATAGTGTTGCCCATGGGCGGCTAAAAAATGATGCCTAGCCCGGACCCCTTCACATTCGAAGCGCCGTCTTTAAAAAGGGTCCACACCCCCGATGATGTACCCGATTTTAATAAGAGTTCCGTTTCGACTTCGGGCACGAGGGTCGGCGTGAAATCGGCCATGAAGTCTGCTAAAATTTGAGACTTGATGTCCGTTCGGGGTTGATACTCGATATCGTATCCACTGAGTTAGATGGCCCATTTGGCCAATCGGACCGACAGTTCAGGCTTGTGCAAAACATTACAAAGCGGATAAGTGGTTAATATACATATAGGGTGACATAGAAAATATGGTTTTAGCTTCCTAGAGGCGCTTATCAGTGCAAGTGCCAATTTCTCTAAGTGTGGATATCTACTTTCTGCTTCTCCTAGAGTTCGACTTACATAATAAACAGGAAATTGCATACCTTGTTCTTCTCGAACCAGGACACCACTTACCGCGATCTTTGAAACTGCCAAGTACAAGTAGAGTTTCTCATCTTCCTTTGGAGTGTGAAGAAAAAGTGGGCTCGAGAGGTATCACTTTAATTCCTCTAACTCCTGTTGACATTCCGGGGTCTAGGCGGAATCGTTCTTCTTTTTTAAAAGAGAATAATTTGTGCTCCGATCCGACGACCTCGATATGAATCGGCCTAAAGCAGCTATCCTCCCTGTCAGCCTTTGCACGGCTTTAACAGTGTCCATGATGATGATGTCTTTGATAGCCTTGATTTTATCGGGGTTGATCTCGATTCCCCGATTCGACACCATGAAACCAATGAACTTGCCTGAACCGACTCTGAAAGCACGTTTCTCGGGGTTGAACTTCATGTTATATTTCCTTAGTATCATAAATGTTTCCTACAATTGTGTCAAATGGTCCTCTGCACACAGGGATTTAACTAGCATTTCATCGATATATACTTCCATTGACTTACCTATTTATTATTCGAATATTTTATTTACTAAGCGTTGGTAGGTAGCTCCTGCATTTTTTTAGCCCGAAGGGCATTACATTATAGCAATGTGTTTCATACTTGGTAATAAATGAAGTCTTTTCTTCGTCTTCCGGGTTCATTTGAATTTGATTGTACCCGAAATAGGCATAGAGAAAACTAAGGATCTTGTGGCCGACCGTGGAATCGATCATACGATCGATGTTAGGCAATGGAAAAGAATATTTGGGACATGCCTTGTTCAAATCTTTATAATCTACACACATCCTAAGTTTGTTCCCTTTCTTAGGGACTACGACTACGTTGGCTAACCATTCGGGATATTTTACTTCCCGAATGGACCCTATTTTAAGAAGTTTAGTTACCTCGTCCTTTATGAATGCGTGCTTCACCTCGGACTGGGGCCTTCTCTTTTGTTTCACCGGTATGAACTTTTGGTCCAGACTTAGTCGATGTGTTGTTATCTCCGGTGGGATCCCTGTCATGTCTAAGTGGGACCAAGCAAAGTAATCTATGTTATCAATAAGAAATTCTATAAGCTTTTTCCTGAGTTTGGGGGTTAACCCCATTCCCAGGTATACCTTTCGCTCGGTCAGGTACCCGATCAATATAACCTGTTCCAGCTCTTCCACCATCGATTTTGTAGCGTCGGAATTTTCGGGAACAACAAAAGTTCGTGGAGTCAAAAAATCTTCCTCTTCTTCTTCCATTTCCTGCTTCTCCGATTCGGTCGAGGCTGGCGACGATGATTGCTATTTGGCTTCCTGTTTATCTTTGATGCTCGAGCCTTCCGATGTTGAAAGTGCCTATATCGATATTCCCTCATCGATCGCAAACATTTCTTTTGCAGTATGCTGCTCCCTGTACACTGTTTTTACACCGTTCGACGTCGAGAATTTCATCATTTGGTGGAGACTGGAAGGGACTGCCCTCATGTTGTGGATCAAGGCCTTCCGAGTATGGCATTGTACCTCATGTCTCCCTCGATTACGTGGAACTTGGTATCTTGAATAGTTGCAGCCACGTTCACCGGTAGGATAATCTCTCTTTTAGTTGTCTCACTAGCCATATTGAAGTTGTTTAAGACCCGAGCTGTAGGCACAATTTGATCTTGTAGGCCAAGCTGCTCCACGACCCTCGATCGGATGATATTTTTCGAGCTACCTGGATCCACTAAAATATGCTTAACTTGGACTTTATTTAATAAGATAGAAATTACCAGAGCGTCGTTGTGGGGCCGAGAAATTCCTTTTGCTTCTTCGTCGTTGAATGATAAGGTGCCTTCTGGCACATAATCTCGGGTTCATTTTTCCCTAGTGATTGATATCTTAGTGCGTTTGAATATGGGTCCCTGCATAATGTCGACCCCACCGACGATCATATGAATGACATGTTGCGGCTCCTCCTATTCATTTTTTCTGTTGGCGTCCCTTTCTCTGAAATGATTCTTAGATCGATCACTTAGGAACTCTCGAAGGTGGCCCTCATTGAATAGATGGGCTACCTCCTCCCTTAATTGTCTGCAATCCTCGGTCCAGTAGCCATACGTGCCATGATATTTATACATCAAATTGGGGTTTCTTTGGGAAGGATCGGTCTGTACGGGTCTGGGCCATCTAGTATCTTTGATCCTTCCAATTATCGATACAATGCCTGAAGCATCGATACTGAAATTATATTTAGATAATCAAGGTGCCTCTGTGGGATCGGCGTATTTGTCAAAACCACTTTTGCTCATTAGTCCACGAGAATTCTTTCCTCGATCACTTCTTCGATCGTTCTGGGAGGAACTGCGTCCTGGACCATTGTTCCTTCGATCTGCGGTGTATGGTTGATATCGATCTTTGTTCGACCTTGGCTCCCTGTCAAGGTCCCTCTGATTTTTAGCTACTGACCTGTTTGGATGTACTGAACTAGAAGGAGCTCCTAGTTGGTCATCCTTGACCCTGATCTTCGATTGGCGTCGATTGTGTACATCTGCCAAGTTACAATCGGATACTCAATCAAATTTTGCTTCAACTGACATGATGCTATCGAACTCCGCTCATTCAACCCCTGAGTAAAAGCTTGAACGGCCCAATCATCTGTGATCGGTGTAAACTCCATGCGTTCTATTTGAAACCGGGATACGAATTCCCTCAGCATTTCATTATCCCTCTGCCTTACCTTGAAAATGTCTGATTTCCTTGTCGCAACCTTTATGGCCCTGGCGTGTGATGACATCCAAATCCACTACTAAAAAGTAAATGGACACGATCGCATGCAATATAAATTATCCAACTATGAGTCGGGGTCAAATCCCACAGAGAACAATATGTAGGCAATTAGGAATGTAAGAGAATTATCACTTGTTATGCAATGCCAAACACATAGAATTTGGTTGTGAAAATTTTTATACCTAAATGTGAAAATGTAAACTAACCTAGAAAGAAAGTAAAATTATCAATATCTACAAGTATGGATGCATCGGGAATTACACTCAAGTAACGATCCAATGTATTTCACGATTTACAAATATGAGCAAGTTTATGTTAATTAGCAAAAGATAACAATTCTAAATTAGCTTCTTCCGAAGACTAACAAGACTTCCTAATTGAATTATCCCTAAAACAATAAAGAGATGAATCACGCCCGGATATGGCTACAAGTAGTTTAAATCCTATCCCTAGGTAGAATCTATAAAATGAGGGTTAAAGCCTCAATTCTTGTTAATTAATCTCTCCCAACCCCAAATTATCTTTTCCAAAATTAATTCGAAGTTAATGGGCGAGTCCTAGGGTTAGCTAATCCCTTTGGAAACATTAAAGAACAAGAATAATTAAAGAAATAATAACTCACTTCATAAATAAATAAAAATCGTTCAATACATAATCACAACAAGGTATTTAATCCACACTTTAAACATGAATATTTCCATAAACAAGATTCAAGTGTTGGAAAAAATACTACACACTAGATATACAATACAAAGCAAGGAAATGAAGAAGTTAACATAAATGGGTAAGAATATCTAAACCAAAAGCTTCAAATCTTCAAGACCCAAGTGTGTGTGCAGAACCCTAGCTTCCAAACTTGTTCTATCTAGTCTAAAGACTTAAAATTAGCCAAAGATTCTTCTAATATTTTACAAATGAGCTAGGTCGGGTATTAAAAGGTTGGGATGAAGAAAATGTGAAATGGTAGAAATGCCCAGCACTGAAGCACGATATTCGCAATTGCGACTATATGTTCGCAATTGCGAACAATGAGATTGTTGTGGAACATCGCATTTGCGATTGAGTGTTCGCATTTGCGAAGTCTGACTGCCTGGTTTGACTTTCGCATTTGCGATCCCTTTTTACGCATTTGCGAACTCTGCATGACTGGGCCTTCTTTGCAATTGCGATTAGATCCTCGCACTTATCAAATCTGCTATCTTCACATTTCCCAGAAATGTGTCACAATTGCGACACATGAGGCCATTTTTCAGATTTTATTCTTTTCAACTTCTTTTTGACTCGTTTTCGCTTGGTTTCTTCATGATTACTTCTAAATCACATAGAACCTAGATAGAAGTAAACGACATTAAACACATAATTTTATCACTCAAACATAGAAAAAATCTAAGCTTAAAGGCAAGATAAGTTGGTAAAATACCAACTTATCAAATCCCCAAACTTAAACTATTGCTTGTCCTCAAGCAATGAAAGCGAGAAAATCTCCTTCCAATCATTTAGCTCAATAGTACATTAATATCATGCAAGTCAAAAAGGTTTACTGCAGGCACAAACACATGACTTCGATTGGTACCAACAATTAATCCAAAGAATATGAAATACCAAAAACTCCTCATGAATTTCATTACCATTCAAGTGCTCAAACACTATGTAAATCAAAGTAGCAATCAAGAAATGACACTAAAGCTTCAAAATTTGCCTCTCTATCACAATTATCTTCCCTCGTTCATTCCTCCCAACTGAAACTGGGATTAAATTCACAACTCAAGTCTCACGTGCTCTCACACTTAACAGAGAATCCCACACTCATAACTTGCAATTCAAAACATAAATGGTATATCAAATGGAAATACTTAACTATCTCTCTCACAAAGATATTCAAATGCACAAAAGTAGTACCATAGGCTTGCCCTTCATGTATTTCTCCACTAATGTAGATAAACTTGGTTCAAAATTAATTAGGACTTAAAGGGTTGTAATTTAGGCTTTTGGTTAAGGCAAGACACAATTTGGGTAAGAGTGACTCAAAACCTCCCTAAGCACTACAATTTGCACAAATTAAAGCACCTTTCCTTCAAACTTTTTCCACCCTTTCTTCATTTTTTTTTATCACCTAGTCTTCCATTTATTCACAATTCCTTACCCCCCCCCCCTTTAAATCACCTTTCACCTTTTAAGCAACTTTCACATCACAACTTTTCCAACCTTCACCCCACAAATTAGGATTTTAGCCTATGTTCATACTTGAAAGTACTTAGGGAGGTAAGATGCCTAAAGAATGATAACTTGTAACATGGTTTCCAAAGAAAAAGTTAAAAGGCTCAAAAGGGGTTGACTAGGGAAAATGTACGAGAGTAGCAAATTGAGGGTACAATAGCGATCCAAGGAAGGCCTAAAATTATTTTTCAACCCAAGTTAGTCTAGGATTTCACCTTGAAGCACATTCTAGGCAAGTTCTAGACTACAAATGATGCAAAAAAACTTCACAATAAGTCTCACCGCACATGGCACATGAAAACTCAAGTGGAATACAAATCCAAAATCCAATTGAAACCAACGAATCTCAAGGAAGTCACATATAGCCAAAGAAGCTATTTTAGTGAATCAAAGAGCCAAAGATTGAGTCTAAAAGTCATTACATTGATATTTACTTCAATCATTTTTCTTTTGCAAAAATCAATATTTCATATGTGAGGTTTAAATCATATTGGTACCAAGCAAGACACAAATTTGCCAATGGGCACAAATCCCAACTCATACCATTTATTCTTCCTAAATTAACAAAAACTATATCTAAACTACAAGACTAATTCACATAAGAAAGTTGCCTAGCTATCCATCATCGGGAAAAGTCAAAAAAAATTTACTAACAATTACCCGGTTCAAGAAGAAAATTGACATCCTCGAAAAAAGAACTGTGGTACAAAAAAAACCAAGGATATCGCCACCAAAATAAAACATACTATATAAAAAAATTAAGAAGATAATAAACATCAAGTCAATAAAACATACTATAAAATAACAAAAACATGTTAATAAACATACTAATATAACAAATCACATGAAAACATACTATAAAATAACAAAAACATATTAATAAACATACTAATATAACACATCACATGAAAAAAAAATAACATCACATGAAAACAAAATAACATCACATGAAAACATACTATAAAATAACAAAAATATATTAATAAACATACTAATATAACACATCACATGAAAACAAAATACCAATCTACCATATCCACAGTTATATAAGAAGCAACCCCCAACTAGAAATATTGCAATGTCCCCAATGCAACTACACAAAATAGAGTAAAATGGTGAAAGGTGCTCCCTGAATACTGCATCAAGTGCTCTCCTCACTGTCGGAATCAGTCGCAACTTCTTCTCCTTCTTCCTCGGACCAATGAACTGGAGAATCATCATCCTCTTCCGGCTCAGTCGATGGTACTGGCTCTTGAGGCTTTAGAACTTTCAATATCCTCTTCACACCCTTCCACATGCGGGTGAAGAATTTATCTCTATTCTTCCCCCTATTTTCATCCTGGTGTGTGTATTTGCCAGTTTGTCATGAGAAGTGCTCAAACTACCGTGCAACGTGGCCAAATCAGTATATGCCTTCTCCAGCTTCTTCAGGTGATCCCCCCACTTCTTCTAATCCTCAAGATGCTTTTGAAAATATTTCTTTGAAATGTATGCAGAGGGTCCCTCAGATGTTTCCCCACGTCCCTGTGGAAGACCAGCTACTAGCTCGCGAATCTGCCGCATTTCCTCGGAAAGTATAGCAAATGGTCCTCCTGTAGAAGATGAAGGATGGCTACCATGGTCGTTCTGAGAATACAATCCCAACTTTCTCTTTTTTCTCTTGATGGCGCCGCCCTCTCCTCTTTTCTTTAATGGGTTGATAGGCTTTCCCGACTATATCCAGTTGTCCTCTAGGTCCTCCTGAACCCCAGCAAGTTGGCACAACTCAGTGATAGGAGATGGGAATATCAATGATGGACCACTCTGATGCCGATACTCCCTCAGTTCATTGATTAAAATCTCACCAACATTGATCAGAATACCATCAAGAATGCATGCTACCATCTGGGCTCTCGTTATAGGTACATTCCATATATTCGACACAAGAGAGATGCGACTGCATATGATGGCCAGCTATATCTTAGCTTCAACAGTGAATTCCTTGGATGTGATCCCTCTCTTTTCAGCTGCCCATGGAACATCCACACCCAGGCATAATTTGGAGATCAACCACTCCCCTAGAACACAATATTTTGCACGGAATGGGGCCATGTCATAGTCATGGAGGTGATAGACTTGGTTCACAGCTTCTGCTCTGAAATGTACCATTTTATCGCGAATCCTCATCTTTGGAGTTTTCAACTTGATGGCCGGAGATTTGCATAGAACTCCCCCACCCATTGCTCATTGGCTCTGCAAGGTTGAGGGGTGAAACAGGTCCAGCCCATGTCTACAAGTCTCCGGTGGAACTCAAGAAGACGTTCCTGGACCTTATCCAACAATATTCCACTTTTCGGGAGCAACTTCGTCGAGATTAACTCGGTATAATACCATTCCTGACATTCAAATGACAAGAATCGGTGCTGGTCATAATTCTCCTCAACCTCCAAAGGACTTTCATGCGCGGATTCATCAGAGTTGGCCCTCATTTTCAGGTTTATGGTACTTGTAAAAAAAGCATTGGAGTGAAAACGTGGTATGGCTATGAAATATATTACAAAATGATTCAAAGATTCCAAAGAAATAATTGGACAGTCAAAACCAGACTTAGAAATTTTTTTCAGATTTTCAAATCTGCTAGTGTCTGCTCTCTGATATTGCAATTGCAACATCTTCTTCGCAATTGCGAAGGCATCAGTTTTTCTCAGGACTCGCAAATGCAAAAATCTCTTCGCAATTGTGCCAGTTTTTGCAATTTCGACCACCTCCTCGCAAATGCAAAAAGGCCATCGCATTTGCGACCCATCGTCCCCAGCTATAGAGCAGTCTTTAGACTTAAAAAAAATTTCGATGAAATCACACTTTTAAACACCCCAATCAATTTTTAGGCACTCAAATAGGCAATAAACATCACACACAACCACGAATTAAAAATAAATTCAAATGATTCAGCCAAGAATCTCATTCGGGCCTTTCATCGATCACATAGGAAGCACACAAACCACTTCTCTTTTTACAAAGCCATGGGTACTCAAACTTTCCCATTTTTTAATCAAAGATCTAGGCTCACACTCTCAGTCAACCTCACCCAGAAATCAATACATGATTTAAGCAATTTTTTTGAACAATTTCTGACAGAAGGAGGACCCATTTGAAACATAGGTTTGAGAAATGAATGAGTGAAGAAGAAGAAGAAGATGCAATGAGTATGCTTTCATACATGGATGCTTGCACTTAGGAGTGAAAATGAGGGAGTTTTGAAGTTGGGATAGTGAGAGATACCAGTCGTTCAATTCTTTTTTTTCTTTCTCAAAAGATGTTCACATTTTTTGTTAAAATGAATAGCGAGACCCAGTTAAGTGCTTCATAGGTCGCATTTGCGAACCCACTTTCGCAATTGTGAACTTTCAACTTTCAGAAGATGTCACAAATGCAGCCATTTCCTTGCTTTTGTGATTTGGGCCAGGTTAGCAAATGCGAACAGAATTTCACAAATGTGAATGTTGGTGCTTCTGCAATTTTCAGCTACTGGTTTTGTTGCTATCTGTCACCCCGACCTACTCAAACCAACTCCAAAAATTCTAAAACTTGGCAGATTAGTAAAAAACAATATACTAAGATATTCTAAAAAGGAAAATTATAATAACGACTAAAAATTTTGAAAACGATGGGTTGCCTCCCACCAAGCGCCGCATTTAACGTCGTGGCATGACGTTGATCAACTTTACCACTTTTCTCGCCACTTGGACGATATGAACTGGAAACCTAACTTGGAATCAAGCTTGTGACCACGAGCGATGGGGATGGTAAGTTGATGATCAAGCCAAGCTTTAATTTCTTCATTTCGCACTTCTTGGCTTTCATGTGAGGAATGTCATTTTGCCTTCTTGTTCCCTCAAATTGTAAGATGTATGGTCTTTGCCTTTCCTCCTCGCAATCCCTCATTGAATCGTGTAGTTCAATTCGCATATCACCACACTAGTCGAATGTTGAAAAATGCTTGGAATGTGACATCAAACCTCCAAATTGCAATTCTTCCCGGATTTTGACATCCTCTTTTTCCCCCGGACTAGAGTCAATCTCAACCAAATTTTCATTTACACCGGTTGACTCTAACTCCATATTTTTCTTGGCATCACTAACACTCATGGAGTCAATTGGCGGATGTTCAATTATTGATTCCTCAAAGTAAATCTCACTTTCTTCCTCGGGGTTGGACTCTTCTTGACCTCTTTCCACACTTCCAAATTGATAGGCATAATGAGCCTCAATCAGTGATTTCATTTGATCTTCCAAAGTGCGGATATGCTCATCATTTTGAGTCAAGCCTTGCTTCAAGTCCTCGAGTGCAAAGTTGGGCTTCTCCTCATTTTTAAGAATGGTCTCCAACATGAGAATCATCTTCTCATTTTGATCATTTGATAGTTCTTCTTGATTTCGATCAAATGCCAAGGAAGGATTTTCGGCTTCAAGCATTTATCCTATTTGTGAGTGCAACCTTTCAAACGCCAAGTCATATTGGAGACTATTCTCCAAAAGCTCCTCCAAGACATTTTGCTCTTTGTTTACTCCTTCAAGCAGGCATTCTAACATGAGCTTGAACTCTCCATTTTGAACATGCTCAATTTCTTCCACTTCCATTTCCCTAAAACTTCCATCACAAAAAGTAGAATCATCATAGAGGGGGTTTGGGGAAGGGAAGGAAAAATAAGCACAATCATCTCAATGACCATTTTGACGACCAGACTTATCAGAAATACTCCACTCATGGGTTTGATATTCTGCGCACAATCCACCCCCGGGAGAATTTAAACAATTTTGCCACGAGTGTGGTCCTCCATAATAAGGACAAGGGTCATCAAAGTATGAACAACTATCATCCGACCAATTTTCATTATATGATGCAATCTTTTTTCCTCAAAAACTAATAAAACAAACAAGAAAACAAATAGGAAGATAAACAAGATAAGGAAATAATTACACAAATATTCACAAGTTTGGACCAAAGCACTTACGCTTACTTCTCAAACAACCTAAATTACGCCAAATTGTTCCCAACGGCGCCAATTTTGATGACGTCCAAATCCACTACAAAAAAGTAAATGGACACGGTCGCATGCAATATAAATTACCCAATTATGAGTCGGGGTCGAATCCCACAGAGAACAATATGCAGGCAATCAGGAATGTAAAAGAATCATCACTTGTTATGCAATGCCAAACACTTAAAACTCGGTTGCGAAAATGCTTATACCTAAATGAAAAAATGTAAACTAACCTAGAAAGAAAGTAAAATGATCAATAGCTACAAGTATGGATGCATCGGGAATTACACTTAAGTAACGATCCAATGTATTTCACGATTTTACAAATATGAGCGAGTTTATGTTAATTAGACATGGATAACAATTCTAAATTAGCTTCTTCCGAATACTAACAAGACTTACTAATTGAATTATCCCTAAAACAATTAAGAGATGTAGCACACCCGGATATGGCTACAAGTAGTTTAATCCTATCCCTAGGTAGAATCTATAAAATGAGGGTTAAAGCCTCAAGTTCTTGTTAATTAATCTTTTCCAACCCCAAATTTATCTTTTCCAAAATTAATTCGAAGCTAATAGGCGAGTACTAGGGTTAGTTAATCCCTTTGGAAACATTAAAGAACAAGAATAATTAAAGAAACAATAACTCACTTCATAAATAAATAAAAATCGTTCAATACATAAGCTCAACAAGGTATTTAATCCACACTTTAAACATGAATATTTCCATAAACAAGATTCAAGTGTTGGAAAAAATACTACACACTTAGATATACAATACAAAGCAAGGAAATGAAGAAGTGAACATAAATGGGTAAGAAATTCTGAATCAAAAGCTTCAAATCTTCAAGACCCAAGTGTGTGTGCAAGAACCCTAGTTTCCAAACTTGTTCTATCTAGTCTAAATACTGAAAATTAGCCAAAGATTCTGCCAAAGATATTTTACAAATGAGCTAGGTCGAGTATTAAAGGGTGGGGATGAAGAAAATGTGAAATGGCAGAAATGCCCAACGTTGAAGCACGATATTCGCAATTGCGATTATATATTCGCAATTGCGAACAATGAGATTACTATGGAACATCGTATTTGCGATTGAGTGTTCGCATTTGTGAAGTCTGACTGCCTGATTTGACTTTCGCATTTGCGATCCCTTTTTACGCATTTGGGAACTATACATGGCTGGGCCTTCTTCGCAATTGCGATTATATCCTCGCAATTACCAAATTTGTTATCTTCACATTTCCCACAAATGTGTCGCAATTGCGACACCTGAGGCCATTTTCCAGATTTTCTTCTTTCCAACTTCTTTTTGACTCGTTTTCTCTTGGTTTCTTCATGATCACTTCTAAATCACATAGAACCTATAAGATATAAGTAAACGAAATTAAACACATGATTCTATCACTCAAACATAGAAAACAATATAAGCTTAAAGAAAAGATAAGTTGGTAAAATACCAACTTATCAGCGTGCGCCTTTATGAAAGAATCTGCTAACATGGAAAATGAGTCGATGGAATTTGGTCGTAGGTTGTGGTGCCGAATAATAGCTCCCTTCGAAAGGGTTTCTCCGAACTTTTTCAATAACACAGATTCGATATCATCATCTTCCAAATTGTTACCCTTGATGGCGCATGTGTAGGAGGTAACTTGCTCGTTGGGATCACTGGTCCCATTATATATAGGTGTGTCCAACATACGAAACTTTTTTGGAATGGGATTCGAAGCCCCACTCGGAGACACAGATTTTGTACGAACTTCTTCGAATCCATCCCTTGCAAAATTGGCGGTGCCCCCTGTATTTGATCAACTCGGGAGTTATATGTTTCTATTTTTTTATCATAAGCTTCGATTTTCTTCTATCCTGACTCAATTCTCTTAGTGAGCTCTTCAAGCATTTTCATTATCGCAGGATCAATCCCCAATTCGTTACCATTCGATCTCTCTAGCACTGGCTCGGTATGACAAGTGATTTCTGGCTCGACCCCATTCAGAGCTCTATGTTGATTTTGTAACTGAGCAATAGCGGCTTACTGAGCCTGAAGCATATCGAATATCACTTGGAGATTGACTCCTCTGTCTCCTTTGCTCTGTGTACCTTGGCCATGTGATGACCCAAAAGGGCCATCTTATGAATTAAGGCACTATTCTAGGCTCATTAGCCTTAAAAAGATAAATTTATTTACCTCAATTTGCGTGCGTAGTTCGGGCGTGAAACCGGAAAGCTTTTATATAAAAATATGAGAAATAATAATTCTTAGAGTTAGAAATTTAGTTTACGTTGACCTTGGCCAACATTTTTAGTAAACGGAGCCAGATCTGTGTTTCTACGGTCCCGGGAGGTCCGCAGTAAAATATGGAACTTGGGCGCATGCCCGGAATTTAATTCCGAGGTCCCTAGATTTAGAAATTAATATTGTTTTGCTGGATTTGTAAGGAAATAAAGAAATGAATTAATGTGTGAAATTATTGGTATCGGGCCCGTATTTTGATTTCGGAGCTCGATACATGTTTGGTATGATATTTAAGTCATATCTGTGAAATTTGGAGAGAATTGGAATTTGATTTGACGTGATTCGGACATCCGGTTGAGAAATAGTGAAATTTGAAGTGTTCTTGAGAAAAATTATGAGTTTGAGGTTGAATTCGTAGTTTTAAATGTTATTTTTGTGATTTGATCGCACGAACAAGTCCGTGTGATATTTTTAGACTTGCTTTGGTTTGGAGCCCCGATGGCTCAGGTGAGTTTCGAATAAGCCACGGAGTGTTTAGACTTAAAAAAGTTTCATAGCTGGTGTCTGGTGTCTGTCCAGGCCTCTGATCTCGTAATTGTGAGATCAGGCTTCGCAATTGCAAAGTGAACAGGCTTGGTAATTGCGAGACATTATATCGCAAACGCAAACCAGGCCTGGGAAGTCCATCCTCACAAATGCGAGATTTACTTCGCAAATGCGAAGACTGACCAGCAAGCCCACTGGTTGCAAATGCAAAGGCAACAGGGATTTCAAAGGGTTCACAATTGCGAACCCCTGATCGCATTTGCGATAACTGCAGCTGCTCAAATACGTGTTTAGACGGGATTTTCACCTATTTTTTTCAATTCTCTCAAACCCTAAACCTCCATAGGCGATTTTCTAAAGACTCAAACTTCTCCAAATCATAGGTAAGTGATTCCTAACTAATTCCTTTCAATCCTTAACAACTTTTAACAAGATTTCAACCTAGAATCTAGAGTTTTCATGGTAAACAATTGGGATTTTTGGGTAGAACTTAGGAACTTCGAAATATTGGAATTTAGACCTCGAATTGAGGACGGATTCCAAAACCAATGGTACATCTGGGCTCGGGGGAGAATGAGTAAATGGGTTTTGGTCCGAATCTCGAGTTTAGAAAGCGGGCTCGTGGTCGATTTTTCACTTTTTATAGGAGAACATAGGAAAATCATAGTTTTTTATTAAAGTTAATTCCTTTAGCAATAATTGATGATATTGAACCAATTGTGATTAGATTCGAGCGGGTTAGAGGCAAATTCTAAAGAAAAAGCTATAATTGAGCAGTGAGTGGCCTGCGGAATTGAGGTAAGTGTTTGGTTTAACCCTGACTTGAGGGAATAGAAATCCCTAACTTAAATGTTATGTGAAATTGCATGTGTGTGGTGTATAGGTGAAGTGATGAGTATCTATGCACCACCAAATTATCTTTTTAGCACGTTCCCTTCCCCGTTTCTAATTGATTTTATTCCTGTCTTGATTGTTTCATGATCATTAATGCCTCCATGTCTACTTGTTTTGCTTACTTATTTGTCAGATATTGTTTCAATTATTTTGGAGTATTAATTATTCCTTAATTTTTTATTGTGGTACATTAATGGTTGAGCTGGTTGTCATTGTTTCATGATACATTTCAGTCGGTTTCGCTGTATAGTAATAATTGGTGAAATTTCTGAATAGTACAGTTTTCTGTTTACAATTATTGAGACATAAATATTGTGAAAGTCTTTGACCTAAATTGTGAAATATTTTTATAAATAAAGAGATGTGATGTCTGGTGGGAGTGGGTTGCACACCGCAACAAGGAGTAATAAGGGAGGACAGGTGGGATCGGGTTGCACGCCGCAACAGGAGAAATAATGGTGATATATATAGGGAGGAGCAATAAGGGTGGACAAGTGGGATCGGGTTGCCAAAGAAAAGGTTTAAAGGCTCAAAAGAAAAAATATGCACGGGTAGGAAATATAGGCTCAATAGCAGTCCAAGGAAGGCCTAATATCATTTTCTTTCAAACAAGTTAGTCTAGGATTTCGCCTTGAAGCACATCCCAGGAAAATTCTAGACTACAGATGATGCAAGAGAACTTCGCAATAAATCTCACCACACATGGCACATGAAAACTCAAGTGGAATACAAATCCAAAACCCAATTGAAATCAATGAATCTCAAGGAGATCGCATATAGCCTAAAAACCCATTTTGTGAATAAAGGAGCCAAAAAAAATTGAGTGACAATGATCTTTACTTCAATCATTTTCTTTTTCAAAAAAAAAATCAAGAATTCATATGCCGAGCTTTAAATCATGTTGGTACCAAGCAAGCCACAGATTTGCCAATGGGCACAACCCCAACTCAAACCACTTATTCTTCCTAAATTAACAAAAAAAACACTATATCCAAACTACAAGACTAATTCCCTTAAGAAAGTCTCCAAGCTATCCATCAGCGGGAAGAGTCGAAACAAAATTTTTCCAAAAGATTACCCGGTTCAAAAAAAAAATTGGCATCCTCGGAAAAAGGACCGTGGTGAAAAGAAAACCAAGGATATCGCCACCAAAATAAAACATCTACATATATAATAGAACAATTCGCATGAAAACAAAATAATGTCACATGAAAACAACAACAAATACCAATTCACTTGGAAACGAAATAATATCCCATCCACAGTTATACAAGACCACCCCCAACTCAAAATGTTTTAATGTCCCCAATTCAACTAATCAAGATAGAATAAAATGGTTAAGGGTGCTCCCTGAATATTGCATCAAGTGCTCTCCTCACTGTAGGGCTCCGTCACATCTTCTTCTCCTTCTTCCTCGGACCAATGGACTGGAGCATCATCATCCTCTTCCGGCTCAATCGATGGTAGTGGCTCTTGAGGCTTTAGAACTTTCAATAGCCTCTTCACACCCTTCCACATGCGGGTGAAGAATTTATCTCTCTTCTTCTCCCTTTTCTTCATCCTGGTGTGTGCATTTGCCAGTTGGGCATGACAAGAGCTCAATCCACCGTGTGTCGTGGCCAAATCTGTATATGCTTTCTCCAGCTACTTCAGGTGATCCCCCTGCTTCTTCTGGTCATCAAGGTACTTTTGAAATTATTTATTTGAATGTATGTAGAGGGTCCCTCAGACGTTTCCCCAGGTCCCTGAGGAAGGTGAGCTACAAGCTCGCGAATCTGCCGCATTTCCTCTTAAAGCATAGCAAATGGTCCTCCGGTGGAAGATGAAGGTTGGCTAACCTTCTCGTCTGATAAGACAATCCCAATTTCCTCTTTTTGATATTGACGGCTCCACCCTCTCCTCTTTTATTTAGGGGGTTGATAGGCTTTCCCGGCTCTATCCAGTTGTCCCCCGGATCCTCCTCAACCCCAGCAAGTTGACACAGCTTAGTGATAAAGGATGGGAATATCAATGATGGACCGTTTAGTTGTCGAAGATCTCACCAACATTGATGAAGATCTCACCAACATTGAGCAGAATACCATCAAGAATGCATACTACCATATGGGCTCTCATTACATGTATATTACATATATTCGACACCGGAGAGACACGACTGCATAAATGACCAGCCATATCTTAGCTTCAGCAGTGAACTCCTTGGATGTAATCCCTCTTTTTTCCGCTTCCCAAGGAACATCCACACCCGGGCATAATTTGGAGACCAACCAATCCCCTGGAACACAATCTTTTGCACGGAATGGGTGTATATCATGGTCTTGGAGGTTATATACGTGGTTCACAGCTTCTGCTCTGAAATGCACCATTTTGCCGTGAATCCTCATCTTTGTTTTTTTCAACCTGATGGCCGAGAGATTTGCATAGAACTCCCTCACTAACTGCTCATTGGCTCTGCAAGATTGAGGGGCGAAACAGATCCAACCCATGTGTACAAGTCGCTGGTAGAACTCAGGAAGACGTTCCGAGACCTTATCCAACAGTATCCCACTTTTTGGGAGCAACTTCTTCGAGATTAACTCGGCATAATACCATTCTTGGCACTCGCGTGACAAGAATCAGTGCTTGTCATAATTTTCCTCAATCTTGACAGAACTGTCTTGCGCGGATTCATCGGAGTTAGTGCTCATTTTCAGTTTATGTACCTGCAACAAAGCATAGGAGTGAAAATGTGGTATGGCTATGAAATATGTGCAAAATTATTCAAAAATGCCGAAGAGATGATTGGACAGTCGAAACCAGCCTTAGAAATTTTTTTTCAGATTTTCAAATTTGTAGGTGACTACTATCTGATGTCGCAATTGTGAAGGCATCAAGTTTTCACAGGTTTCACATATGCGAAAAAATTTCTTCACAAATGCGAAGATGGTAAGGGTTGCCAGTATTCGTAATTGCGACCACCTCTTCGCAAATGCGACGAGGCCATCGCAATTGCGACCCTTCGTCCCTAGCCCTAGAACAGCTTCAGGCCTGAAAATTTCTTCCATGAATCACACTTGTAAACACCCCAATCAATTTTTAAGCACTCAAAAAGGCAATAAACATCACATATAACCACGAATTGCAAGAAAAATTTCAATGATTCGGCCAAGAACCTCAACACTCGAACCACTCCTATTTTAATAGAATCATGGGTACTCAAACTTCCCTAATATCTAGCATAGCGTCGGGCTCACACTCTCAACCAACCTCATCCAGAAATCAGTACATGATTTAGCAATATATATATTTTCTTTTATAAGGAACCATTGGAAACCTAGGTTTTGAGAAATAAATGAGTGAAGAGGAAGAGGAAGAAGAAGAAGAAGAGGAACAAGAAGAAGAAGAAGAAGAAGAAGAAGAAGAGGAACAAGAAGAAGAAGAAGAAGAATAAGAAGAAGAAGAAGAAGAGGAAGAAGAAGAAGAACATGAAGAAGAAGAGGAAGAAGAAGAAGAAGAAGAAGAAGAAGAAGAACCGATCATACCTGGATGTTTGCACTTAGAAGTGGAAATTTGAGAGTTTGAAGCATTGGAAACCTAGGTTTTGAGAAATAAATGAGTGAAGAGGAAGAGGAAGAAGAAGAAGAAGGAGAAGAAGAAGAAGAAGAAGAAGAAGAAGAAGAAGAATAAGAAATGATTAACCGATCATACCTAGATGTTTGCACTTAGAAGTGGAAATTTGAGAGTTTGAACCATTAGAAACCTAGGTTTTGAGAAATAAATGAGTGAAGAGGAAGAGGAAGAAGAAGAAGAAGAAGAAGAAGAAGAAGAAGAAATGATTAACCGATCATACCTGGATGTTTGCACTTAGAAGTGGAAATTTGAGAGTTTGAAGCTTGGGAGAATACCAGTCGTCAGTTTCTTTTTTGTCTCAAAAAACTTTACAGCTTTTAATTAAAATGAACAATCCAGCCCCTTAAAACCCCTTTGATGTCGCATTTGTGACACCATGTTTGCAATTGTGAACATCAAGGTTTCAGCAGTGGTCGCAAATGCGACAGTTTTCTCGATTTTGCGAGTTGGGCCAGTTTCGCAAATGCGAAGTGATTTTCGCAAATGCGAATGGTGGTGCTTCTGCAACTTTCAGGTACTGGTTTTGTTGCTCTCTATCACCCCGACCTACTCAAATCAACTCCAAAAGATTCTAAAACTTGGAAGATTAGTTAATTTCTTCATCTTGCACTTCTTGGCTTTCATGTGAGGAAATGTCATTTTGCCTTGTTGTTCTTTCAAATTGTAAATTGTATGGCCTTTGCCTTTCCTCCTCGCAATCTCTCCTTGACTCGTGTAGTTCAATTTCCATATCACCATGCAAGTCCAATATTGAAAAAAAATAAATGCTTGGAATGCGACATCAACCCTCCAAATTGTAATCCTTCTCAGATTTTGACATCCTCTATTTCCCCTGAACTAGAGTCAATCTCAACCACATTTTTAATTACACCGGTTGACTCTAATTCCTCATTTTTTTTGGAATCACTAATACTCATGAGTCGGTTGGCGGATGTTCAATTCTTGATTCCTCAAAGTAAAGCTCGCTTTCTCCCTCGGAGTTGGACTCTTCTCGACCTTCTTCCACACTTACAATTGATAGCCATAATGAGCCTCAATCAATGATTTCTAAATGACTACCCAATATTTTCCAATATATGGGTAGTATTTCCTATTTATGATTTATCCAAATATAAAAGAGTTACCCTTCAGTTCGAGTGCAATGGAGAGGTCAGACTGTTGAGGCAACTACTTGAGAGTCCGAGTCGGACATGCAGAGTAGATATCCCCACTTGTTTCCCAGTTCAGGTAATTTTCATGTCTACTCGAGGACGAACGTTGTCTAAGAGGGGAGGATTGTGATGACCCAAAAGGGTCATCTTATGAATGAAGACACTATTCTAGGCTCATTAGCCTTAAAAATATAAATTCAATTACCTCAATTTGCGTGCACAGTCCGGGCGTGAAATCGAAAAGCTTTTATGTAAAAATATGAGAAAGAATAATTTTTAGAGTTAGAAATTTGGTTTTAGTTGACCTTGGTCAACATTTTTAGTAAACGAACCCAGATCTGCGTTCCGACGGTCCCGGGAGGTTCCCAGTAAAATATGAGACTTAGGCGTATGCCCGAAATTTAATTCCGAGGTCCCTAGATTTAGAAATCAATTTTTGAAAAAAAAATTATTTTGCAGGATTTTTAAGGAAATAAAGAAATGAATTAATGTGTGAACTTGTTGGTATCGAGCCCGTATTTTGGTTCTGGATCCAGGTACAGGTTTGTTGTGATATTTAAGTCCTATCTGTGAAATTTGGTGAGAATCAAAATTTGATTTGACATGATTCGGACATCCGGTTGAGAAATAGTGAAATTGAAGTGTTCTTGAGAAAAATTATGAGTTTGAGGTTGAATTCGTAGTTTTAAATGTTGTTTTTGTGATTTGATCGCACGAGCAAGTCAGTGTGATGTTTTAGACTTGCGTGCATGTTTGGTTTGGAGCCCCGAGGGCTCGGGTGAGTTTCGGATAGGTCACAGAGTGTTTAGACTTAGAAAAGTTTCATAGCTGGTGTCTGGTGTCTGTCCAGGCCTCTGATCTCGCAATTGCGAGATAAGGCTTCGCAATTGCGAAGTGAACAGGCCTGGTAATTGCGAGACATTATATCGCAAATGCGAACCATGCTTGGAAAGGCCATCCTCGAAAATGTGAAGACTGACCAGCAAGCCCACTGGTCGCAAATGCGACATTTAGGTCAATGCGAAGGCAGCAAGGATTTCGAAGGGTTCACAATTGCGAACCCCTGATCACATTTGAGATAACTGCAGCTGCTCAAATACGTTTTTAGACGGGATTTTCACCCATTTATTTCAATTCTCTCAAACCCTAAACCTCCATAGGCGATTTTCTAAAGACTCAAACTTCTCCAAATCATAGGTAAGTGATTCCTAACTAATTCCTTTCAATCCTTAACAACTTTTAACAAGATTTCAACCTAGAATCTAGAGTTTTCATGGTAAACAATTGGGATTTTTGGGTAGAACTTAGGAACTTCGAAATTTGGGAATTTAGACCTCGAATTGAGGATGGATTCCAAAACTAATGGTATATCCGGGCTCGGGGAGAATGGGTAAACAGGTTTTGGTCCGAACCTCGAGTTTAGACCAAGCGGGCTTGGGGTCGATTTTTGTCTTTCTATAGGAGAATATAGGAAAACCATAGTTTTTCATTAAAGTTAATTCCTTTAGAAATAATTGATGATATTGAACCAATTATGATTAGATTCGAGTGGGTTAGAGGCAAATTCTAAAGGAAAAGTTGTAATTGAGCAGTGAGTGGCGTGCAGAATTGAGGTAAGTGTTTGGTTTAATCTTGACTTGAGGGAATAGGAATCCCCAACTTAAATTCTATGTGAAATTTCATGTGTGTAGTGTATAGGTGAGGTGACGAGTATCTACGCACCACCAAATTATCTATTTATCACGTTCCCTTCCCCGTTTCCAAATGATTTTATTCATGTCTTGATTGTTTCATGATCATTGATGCCTTCATGTCTACTTGCTTTGCTTACTTGTTTGTTAGATATTGTTTCACTTATTTTGGAGTATTAATTGTTCCTTAATTTCATTGTCGTACATTAATGGTTGAGCTGGTTGTCAGTGTTTCATGATACATTTCAGTCGGTTTCGCTGTGTAGTGATAATTGGTGAAATTTCTGAATAGTACAGTTTTCTGTTTACAATTGTTGAGACATAAATATTGTGAAAGGCTTTGACCTAAATTGTGAAATCGTTTTATAAATAAAGAGATGTGATATTCTGGTGGGAGCGGGTTGCACACCGCAATAAGGAGTAATAAGGGAGGACATGTGGGATCGGGTTGCACGTCGCAACAGGAGAAATAAAGGTGATATATATAGGGAGGAGCAATAAGGGTGGGAATGTGGGAGCGGGTTGCACGCCGCAACAAGGAGAAATAAGGGAGGACATTCATGTTTTACTAATTATAGGATAAAAAAAACTTACAGTTTTATTCTATTGTTCCCATACTCTGCTTTTACCGTTATTTTAAATTGAAACTTGGAAATTTTTGTGAGGATTGGTTATACCTGAGATCTGGAAAAGTTAACGGAATTGTTTTATTAATTGTTACAATTTACTGTGTAATTAGTTTATTATTACCTTCTTTCGTTATTATACATTGTATCCAGGTTACGTTATAAATGCCCCGTCGTAGCCTCGTCACTACTTCATCGAGGTTAGGCTCGGCACTTACCAGTACATGGGGTCGGTTGTACTGATACTTTACTCTGCACTTCTTGTGCATATCTAGGTTCCGGCCAGAGTTGAGTTATCGCATAGTAGCTGAGCATTCCTACGGAGACACGAGGTAGATCTGCTATCGTCCGCAGATTCCTAGAATCTTCACTACATTATTTAGATTGCTGTTTTATTTCATTCAAAACAGACATATATTTCTTTCAGCCAAATACTTGTAGTTTTCTTTAGTAGTTCGTGAATTGTGGCTCCAGGCTGTAACGACCCTGCCAGTCTTTTCGAGAGTTATAGCCCCGTTTCTCCAATTCCTGCTTCTTGAGGTATTGTTCAGCTGTGTTGAGTTGTATCGGGCTGGTAGGTTTGGGTCCGGAGTAGTTTGGAGTGAAATGATACACCTAGTATCTTAGTAATAAAGCTAACTTAGAAAAGTCAATCGGAAGTTGACTTATGAGTAAACGAATTCGAACTTGGATTTTTATGATTCAATTAGCTTCATTGGGTGATTTTAGACTTAGGAGTGCGTCCGTAATGTAATAACCCGTTTTTTTTTGTGTTATACCTATTAGTTGTAAAATGTGGAGAATTAATTTAATTTATAATTATTAGGTCAAATACTAAGCTAGTGAAATTAAATTTATTATAATATATAAGATAGTGTATTAAATAAGTGGCTAGTAGTTAATTTTGTAATTGTGCTTAAGACTATTAAAGAAAAAAAAGTGGGCCAAGCCCATTATCTAAAAATGGGTGCTGCCACGTTTGGCCTAGGGATTTAAAATATTAGTTTCTTGGTTGATTAAGAGATAAAACAATACAGTGAAAATAGCATAAACAATGACAGCGGCAAGAAGTGGTTGGCAATGAGTTGGTTGGATAGTTTAGTAGCGAGAATATTTTGGTGGAGAAACTAATTTATCAGGTATTGCATTGATTTTACTACAATGGTACATGTTCCATGTAATTGCAGAGAAGTTGATAATTGGAATTGATAGCATGTTGCGGAAAAGTATTTCCTATGTTAATAACAGTTTCGGTTTCTAGTTACTCTAATTAATAGATACAATGCTTCATGAATGATTAGGTAACAATGAGAAGATACATATTGATAGTAATGATGATTGAATATAATAATAGGTATAAAAGTGACTAGTTTCAACGTGAGTGGACAATTAAGTTTTTTCGAAATTTCAGAATGTTGGATTGATAAACCACTATATCGTTCTTTTCTATTCTATACTCTAGTATTATTATTTCGGGACATGAATATTAGTATTATTCTGATTATGGATAGATTCGTAGCTTTTAGAGATCGAGTCGAGGGACGAGGACATCCCGGAGTAGGATTTTATGATCTTAAGGTAAGTAACAGTTTTAACTTTGGCCTTGAGGGTAAACCCGGAGAATTCAATATCATGTGATTTTTTGGAGGTGATACCCACGCTAGGTGACGGGCGTGTGGGTGTATACCTCGAGGGATTCAGACTTGGTCAGCCCCGTGAGGCCTAATGGCCATCATCTGTGTTTACGTATTTACTTGTTGTTGAACTTGTCTGCCTTCATGTTAGAGATCATGATGAGGCTTTATTCATGCTCACATTATTTGTACTCAGTCATAGAAATTATTGTACATATTTACCTCAGTCTATATTATTTGCTAATATGATGTGATACTTGATGTGGGTTGTGTCCCCTTATTTGTTGATGATGGTGAGGCTAGTGAGGTACATGATTGAGTGATACCGAGGGCCTGGTTGTGAGGATATTGATACCATAGCGCGTGAGTTGACCGCGTAGCACGTGAGTTGACCGTGCGGGTCCAGGTATTGATACCATAGCGCGTGAGTTGTCTGCGTAGCACGTGAGTTGACCGTGCGGATCCAGGTATTGATATTATGGCACGTGAGTTGTCCGTGCTTAGCGCTTGGGCTTTGGGAGCCCTTCCGGAGTCTGTACACACCCCCATTGAGCGCAGAGCGCTGAGTGTTGAGTGATGAGTGTGAATGCTGAGTGATGGAGTGATATTGCTGTGAGGTTGCATTTACTTTTGTTGTTGCTGCATTTATCTGTTAAATTTCTTTTTGGAATTTACTGAGTTATGGAATTTAGCTGTTTATTCAAGTTTATTGTAAATTGTGAAAATAAATAATTGGACTCTTTTGCTTAGCTCGTCACTATTATTCAGTTCCTTAGTTATTTCTATTACTACTGAGTCGGTTGTACTCATAATACACCCTACAGTTTATGTGCAGATCCATGTGAGTTAGAGCGTGACGATCGTTGAGTTCAGACCGACTATCTTTGGAGACTGCAAGGTAGTTGCCAGCGTCCGTAGGACCTTGTCACTCCTTTTATCATTTCTTCTTTTGAATAGTTAGACAGTTTATAAATCTTAGTTCATAGATTTAGAAGCTCGTGACTTAGTGACACCCCGATGTTTGGGGCTCATTCCGTATTCTATATTGTTATTATTTAGAGTTGATTTAGTTTATGAGAAATTTAGATGTTGGTATTGTTTTATTAAATTCTTAAAATCAATTAGTAGTAAAATTTGGGAACTAGGCTTGCCTTGTAACACGATAGGCGCCATCACGACCATGGTTAGATTTTGGGTCGTGACAAGGTGGTATCAGAGCCTAGGTTACATTGGTCTCATGAGTCATGAGCGGGTTTAGTAGAGTCTTGCGAATCAGTACGGAGACGTCTGTACTTATCTTCGAGAGGCTGCAGAACCTTTAGGAAATTTCACAGTCTTAGATTCTTATCGTGTGTTCTGTGTATTCTAGTAACTGAACATTTGTTACTTCAGTCTCTCACAGATGGTGAGGACTCGTGCTACCGGTCAGGAGGGACAGTCATCAGCTCGGGCCGCGAGAGGTCGAGGCTACGGTAGAGGCCGTGGTAGGGGTAGAGATATCACCGGTGCAGCAGCTCGGGCAGCACCTGCAGTTCCCCCAGTTTTCCCCAACCAGGATCCGGTCCCGGAGGTAGATATTTCAGCGGGACCAGCCCAGGCACCCCCTGTGCCTATTGTTATTCTGGGTCTACAGGAGGCCTTGGCCTAAATTTTGTCAGTATGTACGGGCCTTGCTCAGGCAGCTTCAGCTACTATGGCTGCAGCTACTTCTCAGGCCGGGGAAGGCACTCAGACTCCCATCGCCCGCACACCTGAGCAGGTAGTTCAGGGACTTCAGACACCGGGGGTACCTCCAGCCCAACCGGTTGCAGTTGCTCAGGACTATGTAGCTCTTGTGATGCCAGAGGGCGAGCAGCGCTGATTGGAGAGGTTTGGGAGACTCCAGCCTCCGTCGTTTAGTGGTACTGAGAGTGAGGATGCACAGGGTTTCTTAGGCTAGTGTCAGAGGATGCTTCGGACTGCGGGTATTCTAGAGACTAGTGGGGTCTCATTCACCACTTTCTAGTTTTCGGGGGCTGCACTTAATTGGTGGGAGGCTTACGAGAGACGTAGGTCGGTTGGTGCAACGCCCCTTTCTTGGCAGCAATTCTCCACTCTCTTTCTGGAGAAGCTTGTACCTCAGTCCTACAGAGAGGAGCTGCGCAGGCAGTTTGAGCAGCTTCGTCAGTGTGAGATGTCTGTTACACAGTACGAGATGCGATTCTCCGAGTTAGCTTGCCATGCGGTCGGTTTGGTTCCCACAGACCGAGAGAGGATCAGGAGATTTGTAGATGGTCTCAGTTTTCATCTTCGATTGCTTATGACCAGGGAGAGAGTATGTGGTTCTACCTTTGATGAGGTCGTCGACATTTCTCGACAGATTGAGATGGTTCGAGGTCAGGAGAGGGCTGAGAGGTAGGCTAAGAGGCCTCGTAGTTAGGGTGGTTTCAGCGGTGCTCCTCAGGGAGGTCAGTTTCAGCAGGGTCAGTCATCATTTGGTGCACTTCCAGCGCAGGGTTTTCATCATGCTCCTTCCGCTAAAGTATCATCAGGTAATTCTTTTGGACATCGGGAGCAGCAGTTTTGCCGAAGGAAAGGTTGTTTCGAGTGCGGCAATTTTGGCCACATTGCGAGATATTGCCCTAGGCTGTCGGGTGGGACTCTACAGTGGGATACTCTGCCGCTGGCACCAGCACCAGTTCCTCCACCACCCGTCCTGTTCAGCTAGCTAGGGGCGAAGCCCAGTCAGCTATGGGTCGGCCAAGAGGGGGAGGTAGATCATGGGGTGGTCAGGCCCGTTTCTATGCCCTCCCAGCCATACCCGACGCTTTTGCTTCAGATGATGTGATTCTAGGTATATTTCTAGACTCGTTCGAGGACTAACGATTGTTTAAGAAGGGGAGGATATAACGACCCCGCCAGTCATTCCGAGAGTTATAGCCTCATTTCCCCCATTCCTGCTTCTTTATGTATTGTTCAGCTGTGTTGAATTGTATCGGGCTAGTAGGTTTGGGTCCGGAGTAGTTTGGAGTGAAATGAGACACCTAGTATCTTAGTAAGAAAGCTAAGTTAGAAAATTCAATCGGAAGTTGACTTATGAGTAAACGAATTCGGAGTGGATTTTTATGATTCAGTTAGCTTCATTGGGTGATTTTAGACTTAGGAGTGCGTCCGGAATGTAATAACCTTTTTCTTTGTGGTATACCTATTAGTTGTGAAATGTGGAGAATTTATTTAATTTATAATTATTATGTCAAATACTAAGCTAGTGAAAGTAAATTTATTATAATATATAAAATAGGGTATTAAATAAGTGGCTAGTAGTTAATTTTGTAATTGTGCTTAAGACTATTTAAGAAAAAGGAGTGGGCCAAGCCCATTCTCTTAAAATGGGTGCTTCCACGTTTGACCTAGGGATTTAAAATATTGGTTTCTTGGTTGATTAAGAGATAAAACAATACATTGAAAATAGCATAAACAATAACAGCGGCAAGAAGAGGTTGGCAATGAGTTGGTTGGATAGTTTAGTAGCGAGAATCTTTTGGCGGAGAAACTAATTTATCAGGTATTGCATTGATTTTACTACATATTATTAGCAAATAATATAGACTGAGGTAAACATGTACAATAATTTTTATGATTGAGTACAAATAATGTGAGCATGAATAAAGCCTCAGCATGATCTCTAACATGAAGGCAGACAAGTTTGACAACAAGTAAATACGTAAACACAGATGATGACCATTAGGCCTCACGGGACGGACCAAGTCTGAATCCCTCGAGGTATACACCCACACGCCGGTCACCTAGCATGGGTATCACCTCCAAACAATCACATGATATCGAATTCTCCGGGTTTATACCTCAAGGCCAAAGTTAAAACTGTTACTTACTTTAACAGCGTAAAATCCTACTTCGAGATGTCCTCGTCCCTCGACTAGATCTCCAAAATCTCCGAATCTATCCATAATCAGAATAATACTAATATTCATGTCCCGAAATAATAATCGTAGAGTATAGAATAGAAAAGAGAGATACAGTGGTTTATCAATCCAACATTCTGAAATTTTGAAAAGAAAACTTAATTGTCCACTCAAACTAGTAACTTTTATACCTATTATTATATTCAATCATCATTACTATAAATATGTATCTTCTCGTTGTTACCTAATCATTCATGAAGCATTGTATCTATTAATTAAAGTAACTAGAAATCGAAACTGTTATTAACAAAGGAAATACTTTTCCGCAACATGCTATCAATTCCAATTATCAACTTCTCTGCAATTACATGGAACATGTACTATTGTAGTAAAATCAATGCAATACCTCATAAATTAGTTTCTCCGCCGAAAGATTCTCGCTACTAAACTATCCAACCAACTCATTGGCAACCTCTTCTTGCCGCTGTCATTGTTTATGTTATTTTCAGTGTATTGTTTTATCTCTTAATTAACCAAGAAACCAACATTTTAAATCCCTAGGTCAAACGTGGCAGCACCCATTTTAAGAGAATGGGCTTGGCCCACTCCTTTTTCTTTAATAGTCTTAAGCACAATTACAAAATTAGCTACTAGCCACTTATTTAATACACTATCTGATATAGTATAATAAATTTAATTTCACTAGCTTAGTATTTGACCTAATAATTATAAATTAAATTAATTCTCCACATTTCACAACTAATAGGTATACCAATACAAAAAAGGATTATTACATTCCGGACGCACTCCTAAGTCTACAATCACCCAATGAAGCTAACTGAATCATAAAAATCCACTCCGAATTCGTTTACTCATAATTCAATTTCTGATTGATTTTTCTAAATTAGCTTTCTTACTAAGATACTAGGTGTCTCATTTTACTACAAACTACTCCGGACCCAAACCTACCAGCCCGATACAACTCAACACAGTTGAACAATACATAAAGAAGCAGGAATGGGGAAACGGTGTTATAACTCTCGGAATAACTGGCGGGGTCGTTACATCCTCCCTCTCTTAAACAAACGTTCGTCCTCGAAGGCAGGGTGTAGTATGAGTACAACCGACTCAGTAGTAATAGAAATAACTAAGGAACTAAATAGTAGTGACGAGCTAAGAAAAACAGTCCAATTATTTATTTCCACAATTTACAATAAACATGAATAAACAGCTAAATTCCATAACTCAGTAAATTCAACAAAGAAATTTAACAGATAAATGCAGCAACAACAAAAATAAAATGCAACATCACAGCAATCTCACTCCATCACTCAGCACTCGCACTCATCACTCAACACTCAGCACTCTACGCTCACTAGGGATGTGTACAGGCTCTGGAAGGGCTCCCAAAGCCCAAGCGCTAAGTACTGACAACTCATGTGCCATAATAACAATACCTGGATCTGAACGGTCAACTCACGTGCAATGCGGACAACTCACGCGATATGGTATCAATACCTGGACCCGCGCGGTCAACTCACGCGCTATGGTATCAATATCCTCACAACCAGGACCTCGGTCTCACTCAATCATGTTCCTCACTAGCCTCACCATCATCAACAAATAAGAGGACACCACCCACATCAAGTATCACAATATATCAGAAAATAATATAGACTGAGGTAAACATGTACAATAACTTCTATGACTGAGTACAAATAATGTGAGCATGAATAAAGCCTCAGCATGATCTCTAACATGAAGGCAAACGAGTTCAACAACAAGTAAATACGTAAACACAGATGATGGCCATTAGGCCTCACGGGACGGACCAAGTCTCAATCCCTCAAGGTATACACCCACACGCTCGTCACCTAGCGTGGGTATCACCTCCAAACAATCACATGATATCGAATTCCCCGGGTTTATACTCTCAAGGCCAAAGTTAAAATTGTTACTTACCTTAACAGCGTAAAATCCTACTCCGGAATGTCCTCGTCCCTCGACTCGATCTCCAAAAACTCCGAATCTATCCATAATCAGAATAATACTAATATTTATGTCCCGAAATAATAATCCTAGAGTATAGAATAGAAAAGAACAATACAATGGTTTATCAATCCAACATTTTGAAATTTTGAATAAACTTAATTGTCCACTCACGTTGAAACTAGTAACTTTTATACCTATTATTATATCCAATCATCATTACTATAAATATGTATCTTCTCATTGTTACCTAATCATTCATGAAGCATTGTATCTATTAATTAAAGTAACTAGAAACCGAAA